>JAOANR010000012.1:40852003-41040683 GCA_030278955.1 Hygrophila difformis | reverse complement strand
ATTTCCCTTTCCTACCTACTGTTACAACCGTACGCCCCGTTATAAAACCCTCGAATAAGACCTCGTGATCTCGATTTGAAGAAATGAGCCGGTGGCGAGTTGGTCTGATTGCAAGCTTATGGGATAATTTAATTAAATATGATTTTGAGCGTTCATGATTAAACCCCAATTGAGAGTGAGTGAATTTTCCGATCTACTACATGTGAGGCTCTGTTTTATGAATTATGTTCGTTGTCATACCTTGATTCTAATTTTTAATCTTTGCATCTTTCAAACATGATATTCATGAAGGATTGATGATAATGTTTGATTTGTAGGCCTGATATAGTGAGCAAGTATCATTTCATTAAACACTGCAATCAAGGGAATTCAATATTTGTAGTTTTGATTGTCTTATCCCAATCTAAAAAGGATGTGATTTATGAAGCCACGAAAATGAATTGAATATGTAGAGTCCGTGTTCCGAGGAACATTGACTCTGACTGCTCGGGGACGATCAATATTAAATGTGAGGATGTTGATAATGGCCAAAAATGACCATTATTTTCAATCCATTTCCGTGTCTTAAACGGGCATTTGATCGCATTCCGGTCTTACATTAAGTAAGAAAGCAGTCGAATTGGACTGATTTATGCATAATTGTAAAAATAATAAGCTGGTGTGAAAAAGACATAAATATGTAATTTTATTACATATCTATGTTAGAAAAATCCAAAAACATGAGAAAAAGAAAAGGAAACAAAAAGATGGGAAAAAGATAGAAAAGCCCACAAAAAAGAATATTTTCGGCCCATCTGGCCCAATCCAGCAGGCCCAGGAAGACCTTTGTCGCGGAAGCCCTTGGCGCGATGCAGTGTTCCGCGACAAAGACATGTTCCGCGACCAACTGGCCCCAACTGAAAAGGAGACTAGCCAAGCCCTGGCGCGATGACCCTTGTCGCGATGGCATGCTCCGCGACAAAGGTCCATTCCGCGACCAAGATGCACAAATAGAGACACAAGACCCAGTCGAGAAGCCTTGCCACATGCAGTGTGTTCCGCGACCAACTTGATGTTCCGAGACAAAGCTGTGATGTGTGTGATGTCTTAAGACACAATGGGCTAGAATCAAGGCCCATGGGCTTAGGGTTACACTTCTATAAATATGAGTGTCTCCCATGAGCTAAGGGTTGAATAGTTGGAAGTTTGAAATTTGTTAGAGTTCTTGAAGGCAAGCAGTAGGAGTTCTCTCTTAGGTAGAGTAGTTAGGTTTATTTTTATGTATTATTTAATTTCTGCACTTAGTTTAGTTTAGATTAGTGTTTTACTGTTCACAGTGCTTAGATAGCCATCTTTATACTATGTTTTGGTTTCTAAAATCTTGTTTTAGGGTTTGTAATACCCAAATCATGGGTATTAACAACACCTCTTCAATAATATGGGAAAACATTCATCATTTGTGTCCCAAATCATGAAATGGGTCTCACACCCCATGGATTTATGCTTTCTTTTTCATTTAGGGGTCATTTGACCCCCATTTTGTTATTTTTTTGTTTACTGTTAGCATATTATGGATAATGTTGTGTGGATGTGTGATTAAACCCTAGATTAGGATTCCTGCTTTATTTTTATGTTCTGCCCTGTCTTGTTATTTTTGTTTAAGCATGTTCTTCCTTATTTTGAATGTTTCTTGCTTATTTTTAGCTTAGAATAGCTTTTTGATCTGAAATAGGGTGAGATCACGCTGTTTGCATGCCACTGTTCATTTCTGCTTTTTCTGACTTTTTTTTGTTGTCCTGAACCACCTTGGGCGCCAACCGCCTTCTGGCGCGGAACCACGTTCCGCGACAGAGTGGCTGTTCCGCGACCAAGGTGTTTCAAGACACTTGTCTCCAAATTTAAAACCCTTTGTCGCGGAATACCTTGTCGCGGAGCCACGTTCCGCGACAAAAACTATCCATGCATAGCGACAAAGGAGCCAAACTCTTGCATTTTGTCTTCATGGCTTCTTGTCGAGGAATCATCTTGTCGCGGAGCCACGTTCCGCGACAAAAGCCCATTCCGAGACAGAAAAATTATGCCATGATTCTTTGATCTTTGAACACCTTGTCGCGGAACCACGTTCCGCGACAAAATCTCCATGCATAGCGACAAAGGTTCAAATGCCTTAGAATTTTCTGAAAACACTTTGTCGCGATGTCACCCTTGTCGCGGAGCCACGTTCCGCGACAAAACCTTGCATAGCGACAAAGAGGCGTTATGCTGCCAAAAATTCTAAAAACTTGTCGGGATGTCCATGTCGCGGATCTCGGTCCGCGACAACATTTATGATATAGCGACAAGGTTCCTCTCTCTCTATTTGATCTCAAACAAATTTCATTCTCTCTCTATTTTATATTGCAACACTCACATCATAGCCCCACGGGTTAGGATGTAACATTCTGGAATTGCAATATAGGGTGTTATGCTGCCCAAATTTTGATTCTCCATTGGCATCGTTTAACTGATTGAACCCTTGACTCATTAATGATTAAAAAAAATTGAGATTAGCAATAATCACTCTTCAATAATCATCATGATTAAAGGACCTTTGTTCAATTGCCATTAAAACATTCTTGTATAAACAAAATCCTAATGGCTTAAACAGATAATCTGGACTGTAATTAATTATGGTAGGAAGGATTATTTAAGACCATTACATGTGGACCCGATCCACAACCTTGCATGAGAAACCAATGTCTCTCATACAATGGATCTTCTTTTGCTTCTTATTTATTTTGTCTTTGTGTGTTGTGTGGAACCATTAGTAAAGAATACATCGGAATAATGTTGGCGGGTATTCCCTCATGGATAACTAGCTCGTATTCCGGGTATTAGTTACTAATTGTTATTTTGCATGGTCTGAATGGCTGTCAGTGGAAGCCTTGGCGGTTCGCCCATCCGGGGTTATAATAGCTGCTCGACTGATTTCCATCCAGATACAGTTTTTATTTTTGTTATCTTAATTTCCAAACCCGAATTCCAATCTGCAGTGTGGAGTCAGTTGGCATCAGTCAATGCCAACTGATGATCATTATAGAAAGGAAGCATGTAGGTTTTTCATCCGAATTCACAGACAGTGGAGGCCCAACTGGTGTTGACACCACCATTACAGGGTCTAAACCGTCTAAATTCGCTCCATCCGAGTGATTGGGAAATTGGACAGTAGATGTTTACAGTCCACCTGATCATTCTGCCATTACTTTGGTACCTTGACCATTCCATTCTGTGTTTCACCTTCTGTCTAGACCCGCTTCTATATTTTGGGTCAATTAATTTTACACTTCCATATATCCTTATGCATGATAATATTATGTACTGTTGTGGTCTGTAATTATTTTGGGATCCTTCCCTTGGACAATAGAAGTCTAGATCTTAAACAGATATTGCTTTATAAACTCCCAACAAAAAACCTCTTTATAAAATCCGGATCTGAGTAAGGGATAAATTCTTCAGTTATGACTAATTCATATTCTATCAAGGGTTATATTTTGGAATTAAGAAGCAGATTCAGCGATTAGGTCTCGTCTAGACTGAAAGGGTCTGTGTTTTAACTGAGAGTCTAGTACCTGACAGGGAATGATTTTCAAATCCATATTTTCCAAAATTGCTGGTTGATGGAAATGTAAGATTAGGTGCTACACCGAGATGGGGTCCACTTGGATTCAAATACAGTGTAGTAAATAATCTTAGAGGAACATCACTCAGGCCTTGGTTATTTTCCAAGATAGGGTTGAGTTTTCTTTCAACTGCTATCTTCTTCTGCCAAAGCCTATCCTGTGTGAGTGAGTGCATCCGGAACGAACTAAATTATTAGGTCGTTTCATTAGTTTGTATCTCATAATCACCCGGAAGAAAGTGAACACACTAGTGGTCCACTGAGAGCCGGGAATTCTTGATCCATACTCCGTCATTCTGATGGGGAGCTGTCTTTTACTACCAGGGTCAGATTTTCAAAACCTCCGAGTGATAGGATTTTAAATGCTTTCTTTACCGCTTTCTTTTAACCGCTTTCTTAGAGGTCACTCGGTTGTATTGAGAGTTGTGTAACTGCTACTAGGATTGACAGTTAAGGGATAGTTTAGGGCTTGATTCAAATCTTTGGGCGTGACATGGGAGAATGATAGTGGTAATTGGCATTTCAATAAATGATGTGTCGGGTGTTGCTTATCCACCACAGATGAAGTAGCATACCCAGGCCAGGGCAGTTATGAATCTGTGGTATCTTAGAATTTGCGGTCTTAAGAACATGTAAACTCATATTGCAAGTACCTGTCTGCTAAAGGGAAAGCCTTATTGAGAGCATGAGAATTAGCTATCTGAAAGAATTATCCCAAACACGATCTGCGTATAAAAATGGAAGTTTAATATTGCCGTATCTCAATCTTGTCCAATTTTCATTCTTTTCTTCCTGTCCCTTCTGGTCTACATTGTGATTCAACTTCACGGTTGGCACAATGTGATTTTTTCCTGCTTTCATAGATAATATTTACGCATTCCTAGAATAATTCTTATCCGCTTTCTAGAATAGATTTATCTGCTTTGTAGAATAATTTAACTGCTTTCTAGATCTAATTTACATTCATGTCAGTAGTTATTAGTCACCTTTCAAACCTATTGAGCAATACGAATGGAAAATCTAGTAAAACGACGTGGGACCTGCTTCTATCGCACATCCTCCAGTGAACGATCCGGTCTTACTATAAATTACAGCAATTTTTGACACCGTGCGCTTTCGGGCCACAGTTTCTTAAACACGAGCAATAAAAACATGACTACTTATAAATATATCCCTAATCACAACTCCGCCATCATAAATTGGTTTCATTAAATAAAATCTAAACCAGGACCATGATTTTTTCGGAAAATACTCATGTAGTGGGAACTTGCCAAAAGTTTCATGGCAGGAACTCTCATGCAAGAATTGATGAGAAGCATCATGGCATACTTGCCGGGGATCCTCAGTGTGACAGGCTTGAAGGTCAACCTATCCCGGCTATGCCATGAGATTTGTCAACCTTTCATGACAGGGAGGACCACAGCGCCATTTGAAATTAAAGCACCACACTTGAGTAACAAAAAGACTAATAATCTGGATATATCCCTAAACCCTTTCCCGTGAATCATAACTCTTTTCATGTAACAAATCTAACCTGGTATATTTTTAAGAAAATGCTCGTGGGACGGAAATTGTCAAAAGTTTCACTGGTTCTTCTGCTGTTAATCCTCGGGGTTTGATTGAAAGTTCTACTTCGGCCGACCTTCCGTCCCTCTTTCGATCGATCGTCCTCAACCTATTATGGATTCTGTCACACCCTCGTCTTCGGTTATTCCGAAACCGACTGGCCCCACCTCTAGTGGTATGACTGCTGATGAAGCCCCTGCCGATCAACTCCCTTTATCGCCATTTCCTGATCGTCATGTTTTGGACGATTTCTTTTCTCCTGCTTCTCTGGTTTCTCGTCCGTCGGATCTTTCTACTCACCTTGGCGATTGTTTGGCCAAGCTGTGTAATCTAATCGGCCGGCAATCTGACGTGGAATTCGTCAACCCTAAACCGATCCTTATTCTCTTGTCTCATCTTGAGCAACAATTTCATGACGAGATGGTATCTCTGAATATGAATGGCACTCTTCAGATGATTACGAAGTCTGTCCTCTAAATGGATCAGGAACTCATGGCTCATTTAAAAATGCGGCATAAACTTGCCGGCCGAACGTGAGGCTGCAGCTTCTTCACGAGCCATCTTCGACAATTATTCTGCAGAGTATCGGGCTCAGATGAATAAGTTGTCCGAAGTGGAATCTCAGGAACTCAAACAGTCCGAGGACCTTTCTTTGATTCGGTCTGAGAATAGCCAAGCTTCAACGACAAGAGAAGGATTTGGAATTAATTTTGGCTCAAACTAAGCGAAAATCGGCCGATCTGAAACAGGTCGATCAAAACCCTTCGTCAATCGGCCGAAGCTCCCAGGGCCAAGATCTTGGATTCTCAGGAGGATGCTTCTTATCTGGCCATGCGGATCAGTTTCAACGATTTCATTCTTGGTACCTTCCAATAAAAATGGGCCGAAACCCAGTCTTTAGTTGGTCAACTGGATTCGGCCATCAAAAGCCTTGGTGGGCAAAGTGTTGTTCACGTTTCTTCTCCACATGTCTTATTTCCTTTGGATCCTTCCGAGATAGAGTCCTCCCCTTCGGGCGATAACCACCTTTGCCAATCATTCCTTCAGGTACTCTGTTCCCTTCCATTTCCTGTTGTGATTTTTCTTTTATGCTCTCTTACTTATTATTCCCCCTTTTTCCTTTTTCTCTCCTAGGGAAAACTGGTGCTTCCTGTGGTGTTGGTTCATCCACCGTTCACCTCCCACCTGGTGAAGTTGCTGGCCCTTCTTCTTCAGCAAGTCCGAATCTGATGACGTCTTCGGTTACTCCTACTACCGCTACTTCGCGAGGCTTGGATGATGCTGTTCCTTTTGATGACCAGGAAGACCACTAATTTGTTTTTGTATATCAATTCTGTGTTTTGACTTGTCTTTTGTCAAGTGTAAATTTCGGTCACTCTTTTTCTCTTGACAGCTGTAATCGGCCTTTTTTAGACTATGTTGGCCGATACGTTGTACTTGGATTCGTATCTTTTGTATCTTCTGTAATGCGATTCGTATCCCGTTAATTCCACTGTTTTCGGTCTCCTTTATTACTGATTTCTAAATATTAGCAGCTTTTTCCGGGAATCAGCTGTAACGTTTTCCCACAAATAACATTTACTATTGACCGTTTCTTCCGCCGAGCACTTATCTCTTCCTATAAATACCCGGCATTGTTGATACTTATCTACCACTTCCTTTTTCTCTTTTTTCTATAACAATATGGATCTCCCTTTTTCCTTGCTCAACTTCCTGTCTCCAGTTCCTCCATGGTCTTTGACAAGTATTCTTGTGCAAGGATTTCCAGACGTGGTACGAAAATCTTTTGCTTGTGCAACACGAGTTCAACTAATGCCCCTTTCACCATGTTCGTGTGGACGAGGATCTTTATCTATTATTCCAAATGAAGGTCTCGACGGCTATGCTGGTGTGCCCCTTTTCGACTTTGCGGTTGCATATCCTGTCGGACCTTTTCTAATGGGGGGAATAACTACCCCTAGTTATTCTTCCCTCCTTTCCCCCTTCCACCGTTTTTGGGTGACTGCCTCGCTGCACTCCTCCTTCTTCTGTCTGAGGTCGTGCGGATGCTGTACCCGAGTTTGACTTCTACCTCTGGGACGTTGTACTCTTCGTTCTATCGTATCCAAGAGTAGAAGTTCGGTGGTCGGACCTAAATCGGCAATACTGTTCTTGGGCAAGCAACTGTGCCCTGCCTCCGTCTTGCCGATAGTTTTAGCGGCATTTCTACAAGGCTGAATGTCTTTTAAGGACCTTTCCCTTGTATATGCCTGCTTAGTATAGGACGTTTCCCTTGTATATTGTACTTTCGGGCTATCGACGCCGTTTTCGGCCGAAGTAGCACCCTTTTTGTACTTATTCGTTCGTGCAATAAAATCTTTACTTTTTCGCATCACTTAATGTTTAATCCCATGCTGATGGATAATATTTCTTCATGTATCTTGCATTAACTGGATTTGACATCTGCTCACCATTTTCGTCCACCAAAGTGTATGCTCCATTCGGTAATTTGGTATGAACAATAAATGGTCCCTCCAATTGGGACTCCACTTACCTAATCGGCCATCTTTCTGCTTAGGTGGCCATATAACTTTCCAAACTAAGTCTCCAACTTCAAACCGCTTAAGACGAATTCGCTTATTGTACCAATCGGCCACAATATCTTTATTTTTCTGTAAATTTTCAAAGGCTTGCACCCGATTGGAATTAATCTCCAATAACTCATCTTTCATCGCACAATCATACTGATCGGGCCGACATTGAATCCGCCTGGCTTGTTCTCAAAGTCGGCACTGTTATTTCGGCTGGCAACACTGCATCCATTCCATAAGTCAGCCGAAATGGTGTAAACCCAGTAGCTGAAGTTTTAGCATTTCGATAAGCCCACAATGCTTCAGATAACTTCTCGTGCCATTTTCTTGGTTGATCTTCGATCATTTTCTTTATAATTCCTATTAGCTGTTTGTTTGTGGCCTCTGCTTGTCCATTTCCTTGTGGGTAATATGGTGACGAATGCACGATTTTTATTCCATATTCCTCTGCAAAGGCCTTGACCTTTTCTCCCACAAATACAGTTCCTCTATCTGTTAGAATCGTCTGTGGGATTCCAAATCTATAAATCAACTGTCTCTTGATAAACTCGATCACCTCCTCTTGTGAAATACTGACATACGCCTGAGCTTCGGCCCATTTCGTGAAATAATCTGTTGCCACTAGCACGAACTCATGTCTTTTCGACGAAGAGGGATGAACTTTTCCTATGATGTCCATGGCCCATCCTCTGAATGGCCATGGTTTGATCATTATGTGTAATTCTTCGGCCGGTAATTTCTGAATCGGCCCATGTTTTTGACATTCGCTGCATCCTCTCGCATATTTTTCACAATCAGGACCCATATTCGGCCAATAATATCCTAGCCGAATAATGCTCCACTTCATCGATTTTCCTGCCCGATGTGCACCACATATTCCTTCATGAACCTCTCCCATTACTCTTCTGGCGTCTTCTTCTCCGACACATCTGAGCAACACTCCATCAATAGCACGCTTGAATAATAATCCTCCTATTATGACGTAGTCCATCGCTTTCCGTTTTTCGGCTGGATTAGCCTCCGAAGGATCTTCTAATGTCTGTGCTATCTTTTTTATCCATTCGGCCTTCTCTGTTTCGGCCAAATGTACTTCCACATTTCCTGCTATCGGCATCAACCGATATTTAGCTGCATGTTGAGCCAATTCATTGGCTACTTCTTTCTTTTCTCTCGGGATATATTCAATGTATACCTCATCGAACTCTTCCAACAAATTAACCGCTTCTTCGTACAATCTAATCAACTGAGAACTCTTAACCGAAAAATCGCCTAATAATTGCTGAACAACTACTTGCGAGTCTCCTCTGATAATGATTGCTCTGACTCCTTCTTCTATCAACCGTTGTAATCCCGAAATCAACGCTTTATATTCAGCTTGGTTATTCGTATATGACTCTGGCAGTTGCACGAAATATTTGTATACCTTGCCCTCCGGTGTTTGTAGGGTAAACCCTGCTCCAACTCCTGAAGCGGCTTTAAAACCATCAAATGTCATTACCCATGGTTGCAAGTATACAATTCCTATCTCATCAACTTCTTTCGGCTGATCTTGATGATCAGTGTCATCGATTATCGGATGTATCACATGATCCGCCAGAAAATCGGCTACAATCTGTCCTTTCATAGCCCTCAACGGCTGATATCTCAAATTGTATGCATTTAACTTCATGGCCCATTTGGCCATTCTTCGACTACTGACCGGATCATTCATCATAATCTTAACTATGTCAACCGAAGCTACCACTATCACTTGCCTCGGTTGAATATAGTATTCTAATTTCTGGCATGCATGATAAAGATTTAAACATAGTTTATGAATCGGCGAGTACCTTACTTCGGCGTCCCTTAGGATTCGGCTAAGATAGTAAATCGCCCGATCCCTTCCTTCATCGTCTTCTTGCGCCAGTAATGCTCCAATAGATTCTTCGGCCGCTGCTATATACAGCTTCAATGGCCGTCCTAAAATCGGAGGAACCAACACAGGTGGATTCATCAAATCTTGTTTCAACTGTTCGAAAGCTTTTTGTTGGTCGATTCCCCATTTGAACTCCTCTTCCTTCTTCAACCTCAATAAATCGGTTAGTTGTTTCGACTTTCCAGCCGCATTTGCCAAGAATCGTCTCAGGAAACCGATCTTTCCAAGAAACTTCTGTAGACTCTTCTTATCATGTGGAGGTTTGGCTTCTTGGATAGCCCTGGTCTTGTTCGCATCAACTTCTATTCCTTTGTTATGTACCAGAAACCCAAGAAAATTTCCTGCCTGTACTCCGAAAGCACACTTGGCTGGATTCATCTTGACTCCATGCAACCTCATCCTTATGAACACCTTCCGCAAATCGTTCAAGTGGCTTTCGATATCTTTGGATCTGACCATAACGTCGTCGATATAAACCTCGACACAATCCCCTATGAGGTCATGGAAAACATAGTTCATGGCTCTCTGGTACGTAGCTCCTGCATTCTTCAGTCCGAATGGCATCACCACCCATTCGTATATCCCTATGGCACCAGGGCACCGAAATGCAGTCTTGTGAATATCTTCTTCGGCCATAAAAATTTGGTTGTATCCTGAATATCCATCCATGAAGGATAGCATTCCCTGTTTTGCGGCCGAATCAATCAACAAGTCAACAATAGGCATCATATACTCATCTTTTGGAGTGGCTATATTAAGATTCCTGAAATCAATACAAACTCTCAATTTTCCATTCTTCTTTATTACAGGAACAATATTTGATAGCCATTCTACATATTTAGCTGGCCTAACAAACCCGGCCGCTAACAATTTCTCTATTTCTTCTTTTATTTTTGGGACTAATTCGGGCGCTGCCCTCCTGGCCGGCTGTTTATGCGGCCTGAACCCTTCTTTAATAGGCAGTCTGTGCTCCACAAAACTCATTACCTTCATTCTCGTAGGGAGTAAATCTTCCTTCGAACGGCCTATCTTCGTCAATGTGGATAGCGGCATGATATTAATAGTGGCTCCACCGTCGATAAACATTCTTCTAAGTGGTCTCCCATTGACCCAACCTTTAACGTATAAAGGCCTCACATGCTGGGACATTTTCGCAGTTGGAGGCAAAATCGTACCTGGTTGAGCTTCTGGAACAAAAGCTTTATATCCTTCCTCAAATGATTTCTCTATTTCGGCTTCCGGCCGAAATACCTCAAGTTTATCGAAACAGAAATCCACTATGGGTTCTTCATCGCCATAGTATTCTCCATCCTTCTGACAGAAAACCACAGCTGGTTCAGAATCCGACCAGTATTCCTCCTTCTCTTCGGTGGTTACCGTCACCATATTCGCGCTAGATCCGAAGTCGAACTTAAACTGCCCGATAGGGAGTGAATCACTACTCGGAATGATAGTTGTCTTTGGTTTCCATTCCCTGGTTCGGACTGGTCTAGGCTTCCATTCTTCTTTCGATTTCGGCTGCTCACTTTCAATTTTCGGCTGTATTACTTTTGGCCGAAATTCAGTTTTGTTCTTTAGCCGATCCTGTCCTTCTTTCGGCTTCCTCTCTTCTTTCGATTCGGACTTCAAACGAGCCGAAAATACCCTATTGAATATTCTTCCTCCCGAGAACGAACAGTCATCAGGGAAGTCCTCTTCCATATGCATTATATCATACTTCTCCTGCTCAGAAACAGCAGCTGCTTTAAGCCGTTGCATTCTTCGTTTGAAAGTACGATATGATCCCTTTCCTTTCGGGACTTTTCTCTCCTCTGCCCTCCAGGCTGAATGGTCAGACCGGCTTTGGCCGAAATGCCTTCTTTCTGGAGAGTTTTGGACCCATCGGCCTACCTGAGTATTTGCTGGTGGCCTTCTGAGCTTCTTCATTCGGGACTAACAGCTTCTTCAGGGACTGTGATCTGTATCACAGTCTTTCCATTCTGCTTGTCGGCTGTTAACTTCATCTCTGAGTCCCATCCGTTGGTTATGATTTTCAACGTCGGCCTCTCGCTCTTATCTCCGATCTCGATCTCCTGATGTCTCTCCGATTGCTTGATCCACTCTTTTACCTCATAATTCCCCAATCGGTCAAAAACATCTGTAACTTTCTCTTTTTCCTTCGGAGATCCTAGTCTTTTTCATACTCCTGACTTCTGAGCCGATGGCCGATCCCCAAGCCGATCGTGCACAGAACTCTTGCTAGATGATGTTTGATCCCCCAATCGGTCATGCACCGATCTATTCTGGTTGGGCTGCACCATCACCATGTTGGCAACTGGGAACGGATTCTTATCAATCGCCATAAGCCTATCTGGGAATTTCAGCTTCCCATCATCGACATGCTTCTGAATCAGCTTCCTAAAATGCCCACAAATCGCCGTGGAATAAGTAGCTGATCCATGGAATCTGCACCATCCGGCTTCCAACTGATCCTTGGTAGGCTGTGGATGGTTTCCTTTAAACTCTAGCAATCCGTTCTTCTGGCAATAATCAAATATTTCGTCCATTTGTGACAAGTCGAAAGAGTAAAACCTTTGAGATTCATCTCCTCCTTCTTTCTCCTTGCCTCTGGCTGGCCGAAGTGCTGGACAAGTCATAGGCTTTTTTATGATTAATTCTGCCCTTGCAACTTCGGCTAATGCAGGAACGTCATCCGTGTTGTACTCTTCCTGAATTTCACATCTATCCAGAGATTCAGCAAATGAGGCCGCTGACTGGATAGGTTGTGATCTTCCACTTTGACTCCGGCTTGATTTGAAAGCCGCCTGTTCTGCCAAATAAGTCTCCATCCTTATAGCTTCAGCCGTTAATTCGGCTACCGTCCTTGGTCTTGTTACCATCAGTCTATCCTTAATGGCAAACTTCAAATTCTGCTTTAAGATTTGAATATATTCATGCTCAGGTAGCATTGTCTTCATCTGAGCCTTCACTGCATAAAATCTTTCAATGAATTCAGTAACCGATTCAGACGCCTTCTGCTTGGTTGACGTCAGATCAACTACCGAAACTTCCGGACTGGTATTATAGAATCGGTCATGGAATAACCGCTCCATTTCGGCCCAAGTATTGACCGATCCCGCTGGCAAATTAATGTACCACTCGAATGCTGGGCCAGTCAATGACAAACTGAACAATATCAGCTTGTGAAAATCATTTTGCGCAATTCTGGTACATTGAGCTGTAAATCGGCCAATATGCTCGATTGTAGAGCGGCCGACTTCTCCAGAAAAAGTGTTAAAATCTGGAACCTTCACCCCTCTAGGCAGTGGATACTGCTCCTCAATGTAATCTGGATAAGGTTTCCGATACATCGGCCTATTCTCCTGGCCGATGAGATTCCCAAACTGTGTGCGAATAATCTCAGCAATAAGCTCTCTGTCAACCAGTTGTGGTGGATTCTGCTGAAGTGGTGCGTATTGTTGTTGAACCACTGGAGCAGGCGGTTGAACAGCTGGTTGAGGCGGTTGATTCTGGTGCTGATCATACCTCTACTGCGGAGGAACAAAAGGCCGAGCTCCGTGCCCTCCTGGCGGCCTAAAGGCCTGCTGTTGAAAATTATGAGGATTTTGCATCGCAGGTGGTGGATTTTGCGCCACTGGAGCTTGCTGCGTTCCCATCGGATACATATTCCTCGCTATTTCAGCTCTGAACATTGCTAGCATCGCTGCCAGAATATTTCCTTCGATTTGGCGAACCGAATTAGTAACCGCCGCTTCCACCATAAATTGAACCTGATCTCGGAATCGCGGGGTTAAATCATCATTTGAAAACTCCTGATTATGGAAGTGTGATGGTCCGGGGAAACCTGGGGGGAATTCTCCGGCTTCTGGTGCACGTTCTTCCTGAATCGGCGGCAAATCAGTCCTCGCCGCCGTGTTTGCTGCTGGAGTTGCTTGTTCAAACGTCATTTTGTGTCCCACTGGGCGTGCCACTGTTTGGCTCGGGTGTAGCCAAGGACCTTTTTCTCCTCAAGGGAGGCTACCGGAAAAGGATCAAACCGATTACGGGTCCGGATTAACAATAATGCGCCCACAATTGACTGAATCTTCTTTGAATTGATCAAAAATAACAAGATACAACGGAGAACCTGCCTGTTGTTAAGAAACAACGGCGGAATTCACCAAAAACAGGGAACCAAACTACCAGCTGCTAAGGAGCAACGGTGGATTTGGAAATGGTAACCGCTACAAACTAGGCTAGATTCTAAGGAAAGTTGTAAAGGAAAGCTGTAAAGAAAGCAGTAAAGATAACAATGAATTAAATTTGATAAAAGGAATTTGGGGGTTGGATTGATCTCTCTGATTTTGTGTGTGTCGACCCCTATTTATAGCCGGAGTTGGAGTAACCGCTCTCCGGCCAATCCTTCTGAGCTGAATTCTTTCTTTCTTCATTTCGGTTGTTTTTGGTTTCGGCTACTTCTTCCCATTTCGGCCGAAACTTCTCTCGATCTCGGTTCCCTTCCTTCGGTTTACTATGGACTTTCGGCCTTACTGGTCTGGAGCCCATCCTCCTTTCGAACTTTCTCTTTTTTCTGGCCCATGTCTAATGGCCCAATAGCTCCTCGTGGCCCATTATTTCATATGGCCACAACAGTTTTGAAATAAAAGCTAAAGCTACCAAAAGCTCCCAAAAGTTGCGTACAGAACATACCCATAGGCCATGTTTGAGAATTAGTTGTTAGCTGTTAACTGATTATGTGAGTAATAATTAGTTAAAATTAATTGTTTGACAATTTCGAGACTACCTTTTTGCCTAGAATAAGCTAAAATCCAAAATGCTCCAATTTGCAGCGGTTTAAAAAAGAGCTGATTGAACACTGTTTTAAGTTATTTGACCTTTTAAATAAGCTAATCCAGTTCAAATTTCCTAGAATAAGCTAATTCCATTTAGCTGTTTTGCAAAACAGGGCGTATAATCTTAGGCCTCATTCTCTACAACTTATTTTCAGACCTTATTACTTATTTTTTCCCAAAATCAGATCAGACCAGATCAGATAAGAAACATTCAGATCAGACCAGATCAAATCAGATCAGATCAGATCAGACCAGACCAGACCAGAAACATTCAGAGCGGATCAGATCAGACCAAATCAGATCATTATAATACAATTACATAATTACATATAATATTTTTTTTTTAAAGGCAAAAACATATAGGAATGTATGCAAATATTATTTATATTGTACTTATTTAATACTAATTTTAAAAGTATTTTCAAAATATTTTTTTGCTCTTCAAAATATTATTTAAATATACTAGTCACGTTTTTAATATATTTTATATTATAAATACTTTCAAAATATAGTTTTAAATATTTTCATTAAATATTTTTGAAATATATTAGAAAATACTTTCAAAAATATTCTCAAAAATAACTAAACATAATAATAAAAACTATTAATTAATTATTATTATTATATATAATAAATATTAAATAGTAATTATTAATTTTTATTATTATATATTATTATTATTATTACCATAATTTAATTAGAATCAAAATAGCTTATCGAAAAAAATAATTAGAATCCAAATATAAATAAAATAAGATCAGAACAGATCAGATCAATTCAGATCAGACCAGATCAGACCAGATGGAATCAGACCAGACCAGAAACATTCAGATCAGATCAGACAAATTCAGATCAGACCAGAAAAATTAAGGCCTAGAGAACAGGGCCTTAACTCTGACATTACATAATTATCTACCAACATTTTAAATACGCAAAATGTTGCAATTATATAGTATAACATGATTGCTTATTTACTCGGTTACTCAAACCATAAGAATCCTCTGACTAAAACAAATGTTATTACAATTTAAAATAAATAAATAAATAAATAAAAAATACTCCATGTTAGTACTATGTTGTATCTCCTGATATTGTTGGAAAAGAAGATAGAAAATGCTGGTAACACGCCGATTATGCCGCGTTAATATAAAAAGATGGAATATTATTATTATTATCATTATTATTATTATTATTCAAATCATGGAAAAAAAGTAAAAACGTCATTTATCTTTCCAAAAATTTCAAATCCGTCCTTTTTCTATTTTATTACCGATTTAGTCCGCTACAAATGCTAATTATATTCAAATCAGTCCTTTTTTCACTAATTATATTCTAATTGCTGACGTGGCAAGGGTTTTAATTTAAACCTGACACGTGTGCATAATATTAGTCCTTTTTCTTTTATCTTTTGCCAATTCAGTCCTAAACATTTATTTTGTTCTATTTAGTCCTCTACCCCAATCACTCATTTTTATATTAATTGGCCTCAAACCTTTCAAATTATTTCATTTTAGGCCCAAAACCTTAAATTTTTTATTATTACTAATACATTTATCAAATAAATACACAACATACTTCCATAAATAAAATTAAACACCAAACCTCATATATTGGGTTCGACTGCTTTGTTATCGGGTCTTTCAAGTACCGGAATTTTACGGACTCTCTCTAATAACCACTCGACCGCAACCGATTGTTCATTGGTTTTGGTTTCCTTCAGTAACAATCAACATAATCTTACTTTGCGTCCTACCTTAGGATGTAGCAATATTTGAGTAAATGATTTAACTTGAATTTTTGGAAGGTTATGGATACAGGAAGCCTTGGTTTTATTGAAAAATATTAATATTATTAAAAATATTTAAAAAAATAGCCTGAATTTTATTGTCCACAAAGTATGATTGTGCTGATTGTTGCTGAAGGAAACCAGAACCAATGAACCATCGTTACGGTCGGGTGGTTAGAGAGAGTCCGTAAAATTCGGAACTTCAAAGACCCGGTAACAAGGCGGTCAAACCCAATGTATGAGGTTTGGTATTTAATTTTATTTACGGAAGTATGTTGGGCATTTATTTGATAAATGTATTAGTAATAATAAAAAATTTAAGGTTCTGGGCCTAAAATGAAATAATTTGAAAGGTTTGAGGCCAATTAATATAAAAATGAGTGATTGGGGTAGAGGACTAAATAGAACAAAATAAAAGTTTAGGACTGAATTTGCAAAAGATAAAAGAAAAATGACTAATATTATGCACACGTGTCAGGTTTAAATTAAAACTCTTGCCACGTCAGCAATTAGAATATAATTAGTGAAAAAAGGACTGATTTGAACATAATTAGCATTTGTAGCGGACTAAATCGGTAATAAAATAGAAAAAGGACGGATTTGAAATTTTTGGAAAGATAAAGGACGTTTTTACCTTTTTTTCCATTCAAATCATATTCCAATACAAGACAGCAGAGGACAATTCGGTTTCTGTAATGGCATAACAATTGCCAGCAGGTGCAGGCAACTTTAAAAATGATGTGTAGCCCTTTGTAAAGTGATATGTAAGCCTTATAAAGTGATGTATAGACGGTAGTTTATTTTTCTATTAGTTTTTTGTTCATAACCTCTATCCATCATTTTTTTATACTCACACATCATTTCATATACACATACCTATCACTTTTGAATGTGTCAGCACCTGCATACCGCCAGCACCCAAAAGATTTCTAGCACATGATATCTTTCTAGCTAACCTTCTCGTAATTAAATATATTTTAATAAAAGCTTAATGAATTTATTAGATGTTTTGTAGCACATGAATTATTCTTTCAAGAAAAGAATTGTAGAGATAAGAACGTGTTGACCACCGTGCATTTCTTATTTGACCACTAAAAAGTTACAGCTAATAATGTATACTTCTATTAATGTGTTGAGGGAAATGACAGAAAGTAACTTTTATTTGTCGAAGCCAAAACAACAATAAAAACCTTCAATTATATTTTTGTTTTTTTATTAGTGCAGCACTTAGGTTCGGTTCATAGAACAGAAACTGTAAATAAATACTTCTCTGTATGCAAAAGTTGCACTGCCTAACTTTGGAAGACCATAACTTTTTTCACAAATTTTAATTTCATTTCATTATACCTAAATATAGATAAATATTAAACAAAATCATACCAAACGTTTAAATTATTAGTACTGCCTCCTTCTCGTTTAAATTGTAATGTTTCACTTTTTGGCACTATTTACTGTTTAAGTTTGAATCAAATTTTTATCATAGTTATGTAAGAAAAAACATAATCAAGTGGGATCTTATTAGATTTGTCTAATCTTGTAGTTTAAAAATATGAAAGTTTTATAATTTTTTATTGTACATAATTTAAATTATTAATCGTTAAAAATATATATCGACTGACGTGTCAATTGGGTCCGTAACAATTATAATGAGACGGATGAAGTATTAGTAATTAGTACTCCCTCGGTCCCACAATAATGTTTCCATTTCATTTCTGCACACAATCCAATGAACTTTTTAAATTGTTAATATCTCAAAATATATACAAGTAGAAATTATGTAAAATATATA
This sequence comes from Hygrophila difformis, assembly GCA_030278955.1. Taxonomy (NCBI): domain Eukaryota; kingdom Viridiplantae; phylum Streptophyta; class Magnoliopsida; order Lamiales; family Acanthaceae; genus Hygrophila; species Hygrophila difformis. The sequence goes on along the minus strand of JAOANR010000012.1, from coordinate 41,022,588 downwards.
TTCTAAAACTATACGATTAGACGAATCTAACAAGACCGAACCCGACTATTTTTTTCAAATATATAATTACAATAATATCGAGTCAAAGTTGAACAATGAACAGTGTCAAAAAGTCAAATGGGAACATTATTGTGGGACGGAGGGAGTAATACACTTCAATGATATTTGTAAATTATTAGTACTTCGTTTGCCTCACATTTCCGAAAGATTGCACAAACATGCCTTCACTTTTTTCTCTTTTTTTTTATAACAAAAAAATAAAGGAAAGAAAAAGAAAAAGAAAGATAAATTTGGATTTATGAGCTTTGATTTTCTAACATAGTGGAGAAGTCGTTATCTGTCAGATTACACAGACATAAAATATTTGTTAGTGCCAAAACAATGGAAGTCCAACTCTATTGATTTGTGGTTCATTATTGTGTTAGAAACTTCAAACTTCCAGTTATTTCTAGAAACTTAATTTCTTACTAGTGAAGTCAGAAACATGAATGTATCCTGTGGATGACATTGGGATAGGTTCAGGAAAGTGATACTTGTAATGTTTTCTTCTTCTTTCTTCTTCCTTTTTTTAAAAATAGAAAATAATAAAGATTTAAATCCTCTACAATACAATATTTAATTAATTGGTTGCATCAATGGACCACACTGAATATATGCTCGATTCCATTGCCTACTTGTTCAAATCTTAAGATTATCGAAATTTTTACTTGAAATGCTACATTGCATTGGATTTATGAATTTGATGTCATTACCAAGTTTTCTACCTAGTTGATGACATAAAACAAAAATGCTTTCACATTTCCATATATCAGATAATACTACAAATAAATCCCATAGTTAAGGACAAGAATAATCTCTCTCTGTTTTTTTAAGTGCAACATATATTCTTATTACACAATCCAATGTATATACTTAATGATCAATTAAGTTACTATCCAAATTCTTCATAATCTGGATATCAATACGTGTTCCTGGCTTGAAGAGGTTGTGCTGTGTGTTTCAATGCTGTGCAAAAATACCAATTATGTGCAATGTAATGAAAAGGAAAGTGGATCTGTTAAAACCCTCATTAATGGCATAATTGGCTGAGTAATTAATGACTTCCATGATGGACGGCTTTGTGTGGCCAAATCAATTCCATTACAGCACAAATTATTTGCGACAGGGAGATCAAAATCGAAATGCTAGACCTAAATTCTTGAGTAACCTGTTTCTGACCTATGGCACTGGTTTTTTTTTTATTGGTGTTGCTGTGAAATAACGGGTGCTGAGATTTAGTATCGATAGTGTTATATACCTACAGAAGTAGTGATATATATGTTCATAACTAATGCTATGACACATCCTAATTGGTACTGCATATTAAGTTCAATGTGTGGCAATATTGTGCAGTAATTCATATCAACAAAGCACAGTGGTCTGTCATGATGCTTCTCGGTTGAACACTTGTAAAGTACAGTTAATTATCACATGGTAACCTTAATATTCAATCTTTGTTGATATGAATTACATCACAATATTGCCACACATTGAACTTAATATGCAGTACCAATCAGGATGTGTCATAGCATTCGTTATGAACATATATATCACTACTCCTGTAGGTATATAACACTATCGATACTAAACCTTAGCACCAGTTATTTCACAGCAACACCAATAAAAAAAACCGGTGCCACGGGTCAGAAACAGGTTACTTAAGAATTTAGGTCTAGCATTTCGATTTTGATCTCCCTGTCGAAAATAATTTGTGCTGTAATGGAATTGATTTGGCCACACAAAACCGTCCATCATGGAAGTCATAAAATATACTACCATATGGAAGTTGATTTTAACCGAGAAGCACAGGCCACTATGTGTTTCCAACAATTAAGAAAACTACAAAAAGGAAAGAGAATATTTAAATATACTACCATATGTATAAAATCAAAATCCATAGTGTTTCCAACAATTAAGAAAACTACAAAAAGGAAAGAGAATATTTAAATATACTACCATATGTATAAAATCAAAATCCATAGCACATCTACTGCGTCCAAATATCACCTCAAGATATCCATATTATGGACACAAACTCACTCGCTTAATGATTAATGCAGTCCTATAGTAATTTGCTAATCTAATCCACTAATTACAAATGTAATCAATTTTTCCATAAACATAAAAATCAAGTAGTCAACTCATCACAAGTTCCACAAAATTCAGCACGAAGACAATTACATCCATTTTGGGAAGGTTATTTAGTATTTTTGGATAATAACATCACAATAATAACCTCTGCAGTTTTAGCACACATGTTTAACATGCTTAAAGAAAATAATAAACAAAATTAATCCGTTCAAATTGAATTATTCCAAATGAAGAAGCATAAATTTAAATCATGGTTAAATACGCTTAATTGTGATCTAATTAACTTAATTAATTACATAACTAACATTAAATTAAGGAATCCACTTCAACACGATAGACTGACATGCTTCAAGACATTTAAGTAAAATACAAGTATATATAGGCTGGCAGGTATTCCAAATTCATTGGAATAATGGGCCAAAAGGCCGAAGCATGATAAGCCAATTTCGAACCAAACGTTAACACATAATATAAAGATAAAATGAAATAAAAATGCAATGATAGATAATGTCGAATGAATTATTAAGCAAATGTCTCGGATTCGAATCTTTGTGTTTGCAGAATTCTGTTTTGGAAGAGTCAATCCTTCAGTACCTGCTAGATCCTCAAATGATTAGTTTTGGGCACAATATAACATAGTAATAATCGGTATACACCAAAAAGACATAAATGATTTGTTTTGCAAATTAGGGAACGAGATAGAAATAAAGTACGTACTATATAATTTTAAACCGATTGGACTCCCCACTATAATGAGGCATGATTATATCTTGATCAGTTCCCCGATCGAACAATGGGGCAGTGATGGAACAATGTTTAAGAAACGAATATGAAGATGGGATAGCGATCCTCGCCCCGAACCAATAATCCTAAGTAGATATGACTCACATATGACCATATGGCCTATGATACTTGGTAGGATATCTGAATTCTGAAACCATCTCCAACCCACCCTGCATTTTTGCAGAAAGCATCCTCTCATTTGGAAGGGTGCTACAGTGTTCCTCTCATCTCAAGAGAAACACTATTCACAATCCTGCATTTTTATCTTCTTCATTTTTTTAAAAAAATTTTTAAAATTTATGTATTATCATAAATTAATGTAAATATATTTTCAATTGAAAAATTATGGATCAATTGTAAATTTAAATTTTTAAATATTTAAAAAGTAATTTAAAATGGAATAGGCAGTGAATATTCCTTAATCCTACAAAAATATAGGGGTGGGTTGGAGATGAAGTTAATGTAGCTATCCTCTTTGTATAATACTTCACGAACTTACAAAAACAAATGTCAAGTATATGGGCCACAGACCCAGTGAATTATCCAGTAGTCCTAGTTAGGCCAAATAAAGTGGGCTGTTTCTCCAACCATCCAAATCAATATTTGTAAAACTATAGTCTTATTTGAATTGCAAGAAGATTAGGAAAGAAAATTTTCAAATGATTAATTTAAAGAGAATTTTGAAACCCACCCTAATGTATTTCAAAATTACTAATTCATTTATATATTAATTTCTGCCAATGAATAATTTTAGGAGCTGGTTGTCACTTGTGTCAGTGTGTGGACCTTCTATTACACACAAGTTTTTGGACCTTGCCTCCAGTAGGAATGCTACTGCTGATTCATTGTCTGCACCTATATATATTAGTACGTAGAAGTATATCTCATTGCTGCCATTGAGTAATGCTCTTTGCTACTCCATTTCTCACAATAATTTTGCTTGTAATGTATCAAAGGGAATGAGATAACGTTCTTATATTAAGTTATTTTGACATATTTAATTGAATATGTACTAGGTCATGTCTGCTAATTTCCAATCTTATGGTTGGGTTCAATTTCCACCCGCTCCTTATTACTCATTTTTTATTTCTTTTGTAATTTGTATGGCTTGGATTTCCACACACATTTGCCGACATATTAGTGTCAATATTTCATACACAAGGCGACGAAAGAGGTGATAAAATACTTTTGTCGTCTTCCTACAAAATTGTAATGAATTATTTTTAAATTACTAGCTTGATTCAATTTTATACTAGAAAAAAATAGTACTTAATTAATTAAATTAATTTTTAATTAACGAATAAAATTGAATTCAAATAATTACACAGAAGACTAAATAAAAATTAGTACTCTCCGTCTCATTACAAGTGTACTATTTATTATTTTTTAATGTCTCATTACGAATGTCTTCTTTCTATAAATAGAAAAAAAAATTTCCCTCCAACAACTATGTGGACTCTATTATATACTCCCAAATCAATTCTACATTAATTCTCGTGTACGATAGTAACAATACATTTGTAATGGGAACGATGAAGTATTAGCAAGGAAGGGTTGAGAGTGAAAGACGCGGCACCTAGCGAGGTTTTTAATAGAGAATGAAAATTCCCTGTTACTACTAGTAACTTTTACTAACCCTATTCAATTTCGCCATTCCCCATCATATACTATATATTTGTTCTAGGGATGCCAATGAGTTGGGTTTAGGTCAGGTCCACCAAAGACCTAAGACCCAATTCGATGCTCGTGTTGAAATCTCACATCGGTTATATGTTAGATTATTTTCTATTTATATGGATATGAATCACTCTACCTATCAACAATTGGTTTTAGATTGGAGCCCTAGGTCCATCTTATTTCTAACAGCTTGTATTCGGTTCGGTTCCGGATTGGATACGTATCCAGTTTTATAAAAATCAATACCCAATCTAAGTTTGGATCTTGCTCGGTTCTCGATTTTGATCCGAACACATTTTCATCATAATTTATTCATATATACACAGCCACAGAGGCCCCCATCTCCCATCTGCCACCTGCCATTCATCACTTCCTCAACCTCCCTCCCAAATCCCAATTGCCTTTTCCATCTCTCTCTCTCTCTCTCTCACAGCATACACGCACAGTATGTATTAATATGCTGCTACTAGAGTGGGTGGTTTTGACCTTCCCTTGAATTCCTACTTCTTCTTCTTCTTCTCACCTTCCCTTGAATTCCTCTGATCATCAACACTATACATAATACTACATTATTCCTATTCATCAAGAAGATTCAACACAACTTTATACTAGTATTATCTTGGCTTGTGTACTACAGTAGTTAGTAGTATTTGTAATTGCCATGGAAAACGATTCTTACATCATTCCCGAGCCCCTCTGGCACCTTCCATCTTCTTCCCCTTCTCTCCCAGGTACTGTATTTATCATATAACTGCTATATTATATTCTCTTCAATTGATGCCTTTAATTAACATGATCGATCTGACGTCTCCCTTTCTTCCATTCCTATTTCCTGTTCTTGTCTTCTCTCGTCTCAGGCCGCTCATCATCATCATCATCATCCATGCTCACCTTCGATCTCCAACCCACCAATAATATAAATATTATTCCCCCAGTACTGGAACCCTGCGGCGGCGGCGACGACGACGAATTCTTCGACCACCCGCCGGAGAAGAAGAAACGCCGCCTCTCCCTCACCCAGGTCAAGCTCCTCGAGAAGAGCTTCGATGCCGACAACAAGCTGGAACCCGATCGAAAAATCCAGCTGGCCAAGGACCTCGGCCTGCACCCCCGACAGGTCGCCATCTGGTTCCAAAACCGCCGCGCCCGCTACAAGACCAAGGTCCTCGAGAAACAATACGATTCCCTCAAATCTACCTACCACAAGCTCCGCCAAGATTACGACACTCTCGCCGCACACAACCACCGCCTCAAAAACGAGGTCGTCACTTAACTCAATTCCACTTCTACTACTACTATTATTGTGAATTTCCTCTTAACAAATTCCCAAAATACTTAATAATTTGCTTCAATTCTGGAATGAATCGATTTATAGGTTCAATTGTTGACTCAGAAGCTGCTTGCAAGAACCAACGATGATGATACCGGAGGACCGAAACCCAAGGTGGAGGCGGCGGCGGCGGCGGCGAGCTCGTCGAAGAGCGACGTGGAGGATTCCAACAGCCCGACACATAATTATTATTGGTGTAATGACGACAGTAATAATGACAAGCGATCCGGAACAGTAGTGACGACGGCGGCGGCGGATTCGTCGCTTGTGGAGAATAATTCGGATTCCGATGAGGAAGGGTTCCCGAAACTTGAATCCGAGTATTTGCAGCCAAATTCTTGTGGTTTGGGGTTCCCCGTTCAAGATCAAGGCACTTGGCTTTGGCAATATTGATGATATACTCCAAATCGAAATTATTGCCAATATGGAGCACTTATTGGGGGTTTACACTTCTTACACTCTATGGTGTTTGTGTTTTTATGCTATCCGCCGTTTTTTTTTTTTTTTTTCTGTAATAATTTACCATGATGAATTAGCTTGAATACCATAATTTAGAAAGAAAACAGTAGAATGCTATTATTAATAATCGTGATTACAGTTTTTAATTGAGTCAACATCTGCTGTGGGGGGCTTTTGGAGCCACCATGCTGAATTTTGATACTTTGTATACTACTAAAATTCTTGCGAGGTTGAAAGTTTAGTTGGACCTAATGACAATTTCGAATCAGGCAATGTTAATGTATGACAATTATTTTACGTGAACAGTTGATAGGATTAGTAATTGATTTGCAGGGGGGAAAAATAGATCAGCAAGTAATGATTTAATGAAATTTTATGATGGCTATAGTGAAAATATTGAAATGTACATACAATAATTTTTAACGGGTTGTGGTATTTATCAATGGGGAAAGTGAACTAAATTGGATCTACTCCGAGCTAATAAAACATTATATTGGTCTTCTTGCAACTTGCAAGATACCTAGTACTCCTATGTACCAAATCAATTGTCATTGTAAGTATGATTACTAATTTTTCAACAATTTCTTTCATTGAATGAACATTTTATCAACTAAACATATTTCAATATTATTCAAAATATGGATAGCTCACATTCTAGATCTTTATAACTTCTAATAAATTAAAAGAAAGTCCATCGTTACAAAGCTTTGACTGAAATTTGGGATGTCAAATCTTCAAAATCGAGTTCTGTAAAATTTTATGGTGAAATTTGCAAACTACCATGACAATAACACTAGCAAATTATAAGTTTAAACTTATCAAAGTTGAATAAATTGAAGGCGTCCACTTTTAAGTACTAAAAAATTGTATCCATTTCATTTATTTTAAAAAGAAAATTTGTGAATGAAAGTGGGTGAGGTGTGCTTATAACTTGAAGATTCGAAGGGACAACAGAAATAGGTTGCCTATGGGATTAAACCCTAGATATCTCTAATTAATGTTTCATGATAGTAGTAGTAATTTGATGGAATTATTATATATGAGGCGACAGGCGACAGGACAATCTTGGTGATCTTACATGTGTTAACTTCCTAATGGGTTTAATTGGTTAATGAATAATTAATTAATGACGTTGCGCATATTTAATTGGAATAAATTATTGTACTACTAAATGATTAAGTCAAGCATCAAGCCTTGTAAGAAGTGATTAGCGTAGTTTTCAAGGTTCATGTGAGGAAAATATCAACAAATGTACAAACCTCCCCCATTAAACAAATGCCAATTCTGCATCAATTTATAAATAGAAATTAGAGGCGTGGCAGGTTTATTTTTAAATTAATTAATAAATACTAGTATTTGCTAAGGTTTGGCAGAAATCGGCTGCAAGTCTGCAACATGTCCATTTTAGAAAAGGAAAATGAAAGAATAGTTAAAGAAACAGATTGGGTTATGTTGTTTGATATGGATGTATGTTATGTTAAAAACGAGTTTTCAAAAAAAACAAATAAAAATGCGAGTGTCAGATAAAAATGAAAATCTCATTATTAATTGGATGAGGTAATTTATCAATCCCTTTAACAAAGAATTTATCGGGACTCAAACTTTCGTGGCTTTTAAAAACCCTAATTGGTTCTCATCAACCATGAATTTATCATAACATGGTAAAAAGATTTTTACAAAAAGCACTAGACAGCTTGTTGGAAAAAATAGTGGAATCTAATACTATCACAGATATTATAAAAGAGTATTATGGTCTGTTTTGCAAGTAGATTTATAGCTATGGATTGTAGCTGCGAACTGCAGTTGTAGTGAGTTATAGTTGTTGAGAGCGGTAACTATCAGTTTTTACATAAATATTCGGTAAAAGTGGTTGTAGCTGTCATAAATTGTATATTGAAGAAAAAAATTAATTAAATTGGAAAATAACTCTCTCAAAAGCTACTATGAGTAACTTTTGATTGTAGAACTTTTCGAAGCTGCAATTCACAGCTAAAGCCTTTAAAAGCTACTAGTATGCAGACTAACACTTTTATTTTGATATAAAATCTAATTAAAGCTCTTCAAAGTCTCCAAAAAGCTTCAATTCATAATATGGTAGTAGTAGTCTCGATCAAGAAAGAACACAAACACTGCTGGGTATCAATTCAGAGTGAAAGTACATAAACTGTGAAACAACACATATTTGGGCATGAATTTCACCAGCATGTACATATGTACTTTAAACCCACAAGTTTAATTTAGAAACTATAATTATACTATTGACTACTAGTACTACTACTATATAAAAACTGAAAACAAGGTCGATCAGTCAAGGACAAGGACATGACAACAATGCACAGCTGCGCAATAGACAGTAGAGAAACCACAAAGCAGCATGGGAGCATACAGGAGGCCATTCTGACCGTTTAATAAAACCATGGGTCCGAACACGCAGTGCCCGGTCAGGTCCTGACAACAATCTTTTTTGCCAGCCGCCGAAATACCTTAACTTTTGTACCCGAAAAGGCCAAAAAGACCCTGGTTCGTGTGGTGGTTCGTATACGAACCGGGTTGAAAAGCACGACCCTGGGATTAATTAGTTAAGGGTGATTAAGAACGGGTGGAGCGTCTTCAAATGTCCGGACCGGCCACGATCCCGGAGTGTTGAAGACGAACCGGAGCTCCACGTGGCAGTGGATTCGTGGTTTGTTTACATTGACCACGGTCCATATGATTCGTACACGATCCAGTGCACAGATGTGGGGCTGGATTTATTCCCATCAGACATTGGGAAACGGGAAAGTGGTTCGGTCATTGAGATGGTTCTTTTACGAACCTAGTTTTATTATCCCGACCCCGCCATGGTGGACAGAATTTATTCCTGACCACCCACCATGGATGAGAGCAATAAAATTCATAGATCTATCTCTAAATTATCATTCCTGCACTGTCCAACATTCATATTTGGGAGGAGAAATTCATATGTAAAGGGAGATTTATCTTGCGCATTTTCGGAGCATCCAGTGAGACAAAGAATTGAAGATTTAAGGGTCCAGGGTACGACCACTTTGGGTAAGAGATTTATCTTTAAATTGTTGATTTGAAATGGTTGTAATTAAATTGTTAGTTTTCGTTTCGGATCTAAGTTATTTAATGTGTGTAGTGAGTGATGCTCCTTTTGTTAAGCCTAAATTATAGATCTATTGTTTCTTTAGCAATGGTATGTACTAATTTAGTTAAATTCGCTTTTTTAGTCATAATATTATATTTAGTTAATAAAGAAAAGTGATTTTTTTTAAATTCATGGTTGCGTATGATATTGTTTTTTTTTTTCGTCGCAAATTTTAACTTTTTTTTACAGTTTTTATATTATTTATAATTTATGTTAATGTTACTATTATTATTACTTGTTTTAGAATAATAAATATTATTGTTGTTGGTATTATGTTTACTTACAGTATTACTAATAACTTAAGTATTTGTTACACTTGTGAGTTATATATTATTATTATTATTAGTATTAGTATTATTATTAATTATGATAATTATATTAAATAAGTAGTTTATTATCGTTTGTTTTGTTGTGTTATTTAAGTGTAAAATTTGTGCGTGGGCCGTTGTAATATGCGATTCGTGGTCCTAGAGAACCACTGGGACCGTGGTACTCTGTGTGGTTCGTGGTCTATTAGAGCACGAACCACAGGGACCGTGCACTCATAGTCCACGAACCACAGGGACCGTGTTAAAAAATTGGTGGGTTCGTCCAGTTGGCCGCCCACGAATCACGAACCACAGGGACCGTGTTAAAAAATTGGGGGGTTCGTCCAGTTGGCCGCCCACGAATCTTGTGGTTCTTGCACGGTCCGTATCAGGTAATTATTGGTGTTATATTGGAGATTAGTAATTACTGTAATTAATAATAATTTAATAATAATAACAGTCTTATTGGTGTTATCATTATTATTACTATTGTTATTATTACTATTATTATTGGAATTATTATTAACATAATGTAGTTTATAATAATTAATATTATTGTTATTACTATTAAACATATTTTATTTTTGTAATATAATTTGTCGACACGTTATTATGTTTTATTGTGATCTTATTTAATTGTATTAATATATCGGTAAAATTGTTATGTTGTTACTCAAGGGTGGGGGATCCACTACACAGAACAATGTCTTGGCTTGAGCGGCTAAGCGGCAGCACATGGTACCAGGGCGAGTGGCATTCACACGACGAGGAGGAGCGAGGTCTGAACCGTAAGTTTTATTTTTACAATGCCAGTAAAATGTGTTTTAACGGATACACTGTAGTGTGATTAAAACACGTCATCTACATATTAGGTCGAAGTAATTTTTTTTAAGGTTTACATGTGTTTGTGAAATTGATTTTAATATAAGGGATACAAGATACACAACACTCAACAAATTACGACTCCGGACGAAATTTTCCATTCGCCAATATAGAGTCGGGAAGTGTGATGGAGAGTATATTTGGCACGACCCCACCAATGAATATGTTTGGGCATGCGAATGAAGCCGGGAGCAGCCACGTGTACGGAGCGGTTGGTGATAATGTATACGAACGAAGGCCTATGTCTAATTTTGCAGGATATCCGAGCAGTGTTATCGGTGAAGGAGGGAGGCATTTACTGTACGATGAGGTGCCGGAGCCGGCGGTGAATCTTGGCGGATATGCCGTAGAGCATGGACCTGTGGAGGATGCTGGAAATACAACGCGTGATGAGGAAAGTAGCTCGGGATCGGAGAGTGAAGAGGATCCTGACCCACCCTTGCGTTACGGTGGTGCGAAAGAGTATTACCATATCCTCAGAGACATAGAGCGGAATAATGAACGGGTGGAGAAAGACGGGCAGCCCGGGCTGCAAGCAGGGCATAATTCGGTTTGGCCGAGGACTGAAGAAGCATACTATGTCCCAGAGATGAGTCGTGGGAAGTGGAACCTTCCGCGGCCACACTTCGACTTACCGGAACGATTGGTCGACGAGCACGTGGACGAGACTGTGGACACATCACTTGCAGTCGGCTCAGTGTTCGCAACGAAGGCGAAATTACAAGAAAAGCTGACAAAATATCTTGTGGATGCTAGGTGTGGTTTCTATACGTGGAAGTCGGATAAGGAAAGGTATTTCGTGAGGTGTAGGGTTGATGGTTGCGAATTCCAGATGCGAGCAAGGGGAACGGCATCGCTTTGGACGGTGTACAGACTGGCCCCGCATACGTGCAGTGCAGACCCAGACAGGCCTAATCCGACGACACTCCCATCGAGACATTTGGGCAGCTATTATGCCGCAGATATTGTTGTCGAGGCAAAGACGTTAGAGCCTTTAATGATTCAGAGAAAGCTGCAGAAAGATGGCGTCAAAGTCTCGATCGGAATGGCCCGGAAGATTAGGGACCATGCAATTGTCTCAATTTTTGGGGATCACGACAGTTCTTTCAAGATGCTTCCTTCGTACCTACACATGCTGAAGGAGTCTAATGCAAATACGGTGACGGACTACGCGGTGGACGTGGAGGGGAAATTCGGGCTTGCATTCTTTGCACTGGGTGCCTCGATTGCTGGGTGGCCATTGATGCGACCTTTCATAGCAATCGACGGGACACATTTAAAGGGCAAGTACAGGGGCGTACTCTTCGTGGCGGTAACAAAAGACGGAAACAATCAGTTATTTCCACTTGCATTCGGTGTTGGGCCCACAGAGTCAATTGAGACATGGCGGTGGTTTCTATTGCAATTACACCGGGCTCTACACCTGCAGAAAGATGTGTTGATTGTCTCTGATGGAGCGAAGTCCATTGCAACTGCGATTGAGCAGGTGCTACCACATGTGCGCCACGTCCTCTGTACGTACCACATAAAGTCCAATTTAGGTCGGTATGGGAAGAGAGTGAAGGACCTGTTCACATCGGTTGCCTATGCATACAAGAATTCAGATTATAATCGTCACATGGATTCGTTGAAGCAGCAGTGTCCTTCCGCATACAAGCATCTACTGGAGAATGTAGGGGAAGCGCGGTTTGCGCGTGTGAAGTGTGATGTTCGTCGGTATGACATGATGACGATGAATCCCGTAGAGAGCATGAACCACGTATTGAAGTGGGCGCGAAGGTTGCCTGTGTGCTCGATGCTCGACGTCATTCGTGCAACTATTGCTGATTGGTTTACGGAGCGGCACAGCGCCGCGTTGAACTGCACTACTGTGCTGACAGAATGGGCACATGTGGAGCTGATGAAGGCGAAAAATGAAGGACAAACCTTGACCGTGATGGACACAAGTACGTCCGATGAGTACAACGTGTCACAGAACGGCAAGGGGTACACAGTAAATCTTGGGTCGAAGACATGCACGTGCCAGAGGTTTCAGCAGCATTTGATACCGTGTCCCCACGCATCGGCAGCGATTAGGTATCATCAACTGCCCCGTACCATAAGTCTTTTTTAAAATGGTTAAGAGGCAGGCCACATAATGTTTAAATAACGCTCCTACCATTTTGTGCAGGTATGTGAACCACGAGCAGACTGCATATGCGTCTCCACACTACAAGCGTGCGGTCCTCGTCCAGGCATGGAAAGCGCGCGTGTATCCTATGGACCACCCGAACGACTGGGTAGTACCGACCGCGATTGCCAACGCAACGTGCAAGACACCAGATTGCCCGAGGCAGGCTGGTCGACCGAAACAAAGTCGGATTCCATCTGCAGCCGAAGTAGCTGGGAAGTCCAGAAGGCGGCAAACTTGCAGTGTGTGTGGTGCGGTGGGCCATAATTCGAAGAGGTGTCCTGGCCCGATCGCCGATGCTGCCGGTCCATCCGAGTACCGACCAAGCACACCACACTTATGTACATCCTGTGGTGGCGCTGGACACGATGCAACGAATTGTTTCAGTTTCCTAGACTTAAACGGCCCAGCTCCGTATTACTAGTAGTATGTATTACACTGTAATGGTTTCTTCCATTCATTCCCAAGATGAGATTCCTTGTAGCCATCGAAAAAAGGCAATCATTTGTAGACTGACCTCTTGAAGTCTTCGCCATCCACCTTTGCCATTCCCATCACCCTATGAGCTTTTTGCAGGTTTACCCCATGCACTGGACGGCCCTTCGTCCTTGATGGTATTATTAGTTCCCATCCACCACTAGTTTCATTCTTGTTACAGCTTCCTTCTTCTGATGCTTTGCCTTTAGGCTCTTGTGTTGTTGTCGCCACCTCCCTGTCCCCAACTTGAACTCCAACCTCCACCCATATTGTTGTCGCCTCTCTGGCTCCAACTGCCTGAATTGTCAATGTTTTTCCATCCCCCGCCATCATTGGAATCATATCTGTTATTCCAATCAACACGCCCGCTACCTCTAAACCCATATCTTCCACGGAATACCTCTCTATCTGATCCTCTGCCACCAAAACCTCCTTCAGATCCTCCTCTACCTCTAAATTCGCCCCTTCCACCTCTGCCTCCAAAACCACCCCGGTCAGATCCATCTCTACCTCCGAAACCACCCCAATCAGATCCACCTCTATCTCCGAAACCACCACGATCGGATCCACCCCTACCTCCGGAACCCCGGACACCTTCACCACCTTAAACCTAACACCAGGAATATCATCCACGGCGGCAGACTGGGATTCCTTGTAGCCCTCGTGTCGAAACCCCGGACATATTTGTTTATTTGATGAATACACCAGTAAATTATCTTTGTTTGCGGTGGGCACTATTGTAGCGTATGATTTGCACTAGCCCCGTAAAAATGAATACGTGAAACGTCTGTTAAGAAAATAGGTGATGTATAAAATACGACCAACCGTGGACTGTACATCTGAACAAAAAAACCGGGAATAATAATGTGTGATAAGTGCACAAAATAATGTATAACACCTAAGGCTCCGATACAACGTCAAATAAATCTCGGCATGGGGGTGCGCAAGGATGGGTGCGAGAGGGGCCCTGGTCCGGGTCTGCACTAAAGCGCCACACATCGAAAGCCTGGCTCTGGCGCATGGCCCAAGGATCCGGAAAGTCTGCCGGGAACCGCCCACGTACGAGACAGCATGCAGTGAATAGGGCGATCGGCCCGCACGAGATGCCGTCGTCCTGCCTGATCACTGCTTCACTGCGCGCGAACTTGAAAGACCAGGTGGGGGAGCAGACAGTGCCACCAGCACGATCATAGTAGCCAGTGCGGGTCAACATCTCCGGTATTAGCTTCTGCAGGGCCCACATCTTCTGCACTCGGTCATTGGCTACTTCTGGCTTCAATTCTGGGACTGGGACAAGACTATCGTGCAGAACAATCGTCTGCGCGTTGAGTCGTAGCCGTATGATAGCCCAATGTCCCCCTGGGTTGTATGGGCAGATAATCTGTACGTAGCAAAAACAAGGAAAATTAGAGTGCTGGTAATTTAATTACAGAATTTATGCGATTAAGATGTAACTCCACAAACCTCATGTAAGTCCGACCAGTCTGCCGTCGACCCCCAACTAGGCTGAGCCCCCGTAACATACAACTGGAAGAACTCAGCCTGCAAGTCGGACAATGCTGCCCTATGGCCATCCCAACAACCGCGTATCAGTGTGTCCTATTGCAATAAATTGATATATGAACTTATATGAACAATTGGCATGAATACAAACATTATTCAAAGTAGTTGAGGGTAGCAAGACCAACCAGAAAGGCGACGTCCATGATGGCGTACTTGTAATCCTTCAGGGGCGGTACTCCCAGCCAGCCGGGTGAAAACTGCAGAATCCCGAGATACGCATCGATGTGCTGTGACAGAAATATGGGTTGAGTTTGGAAAGGCATTGGTAACAATTTAACGTTATTAATTAAAAAAGTGAACTGGCTTACGTCGGACTCGAGCTCCGCTGTGATGTCCAACCAGGTCTTAAACCACTGGGGCCCTACGCTGGCCCACCATCCGACGTTCACACTATACATGGGGAACAGCTATTAGACAAGTAATGCGGTGAATGAATGTAAATAATTACAACTGATAGACACTTACAGGGGTGATTTCGGATTGTCAGCATAATCGGAAAACGCCTGCCTGTCCGCAAAGCGGCGTGGGCGCTCCAGTGGCAGGTAAGGGCTCAGCAAACGATGGGACAAGCGGCCACGGCGTCCCTGACGATACTGAACGGAGTCCACGGAATGCTTCATCCGGATGGTCACAATTTTGTCGTCACCGGGTGGGTATAGCCGGGATCTGGTGGTAGGCACAGGTGTGGCTGGTAAAGAGGAAAAACAAATCAGTTACTTATAATACACTATAGCTGCAAGTAATACAAAACAAATTTTTTTGGTGATAGAGAAATTAGTTGATGTACCTATGTCATCAGGCTGCGCATGCGTACTCAGTCCTGCCGGTCCACCCCCTGCGGGTGTACTAGCCGATGGCATACCTGCACAGTGTTAGCGGTTTAAGTGTAGGTAAGAGAAATGCGGCGGAATCATAAACGAACGTGCAAACTAGTATATACAACAACCCTACAAAATTCAAGACTCAGATTCAGATAAATACCTGGCTGTGATGTGATAATGGCCAAACTTGACCATTATTTTCAATCTATTTCCGTGTCTAAACATGGACATTTGATCGTATTCCGGTCTTATTTTAATAAGAAAGCAGTTGAATTTAACAGATTTATGCAAGTTTGTATAAATAATAAGCTGGTATTAAAAAACACAAAAATATTGTTATTTTTATTAATTTATGTTATAAAAACCCAAAAACATGATAAAAATATTAAAAATCATACACCTGATTAATTTTGGTTCGATGTTGTCTATTCGGTAGAACACGGGTCTATTAAATGGATCACAAACCAAATAATCAAGTGGAATAAATATTATATTTATATTATTTTTACACTTTGATGTATATATTTATAATAATTCTTATGGTTATTTTCATTTCTGCTTTTCTGCCATAATTAAGTTGATTGGTCCACTAATCCATTTAGTTGATTAATTGCAGGGGAATTAAGTCAGGTGGCCCAAGAGTCCTTTAGTCCAATCCAATTTCAGTCCATCAGTCCAACACCAATCCCATGAAGCCCAACAGAATTGGCCCATACCATTGTCCAGGCCCAAACCAACCAAGCCCATACCCAATTCAAACCTTAACCCTAACCCTAATTTTTCTCTCCCCGCCGCCGGCGCCGCCACCGCCGGCCGGCGGCCGCGCCCCTCACCTCGCCACCACCACTCCAATCCTGCCCCATCTCCGTTCCGACCACCAATCTCCGCCCTCGCACCACCAATCGCCATAGGCCAGCCACCCAAATCCACCACAGGCCTCCCTAGACTCCGGCAGCCCCTGCCGCCCCATCTCCACCACAGTACAGCCGCGCCACCACCGGAGCACCACAGCCCCTCCGCCTTGCCGACACCAATTCCATCCTCATCACCCGAGCCCCGGCCACCGCCGCAGCCCCCTCTCCATTTTCCAACCCCAATCGACCACCACACCACCTCCACCACTGGCGCCACAAGCGGCGGCAAAACCTCCGACCTCCGTTCATCTCGCGCCAGCGCCCGCCGTTACACCGCCACCGCCGCTCGCTTCGCCGCCGCCTGGCCGCAACCATCTCCGAGTCCCAAAGCCACCACAACCTCCACCCGTCGCCTCCTGCACGCCTCTTCCAAATCCCAACACAAAACCAAAAAAAAGAAAAAAAAAAAAAGAAGAAGAGAGAAGAGAGAAAACAGAAAATAAAATAGAAGAGGAAGGAAGGATTGAAGAAATTCAGAAAACAAGAACAAAGAAGAAAAAGAAAAGAAAGAAACTGGAACCGAGAATGGAGGACGAAGAAAACAGAAATGAAGATTAGAGAAGAAGAACAAAAATGAAGAAAGAAGAAAACAAGGAAAGAAAAAAAGAATCTGTGAAATGAAAGAGAACTGGAAAAGATTGAAGAAGAAAGAGAGAGAAGAAACCGAGGAAGAAAGAGTGTAAGAGAAAATAAGAGAAAGAGAGAGAAGAGAATTAATCCCTTTGTCGCGGAGTAACACATCGCGCCCAAGTGCTCCGCGCCCAGAAAAATGCTCCGCGCCCAAGAATTAGTCCGAGACTGTGAGAGGAGAATCAAGCCACAAAAGTTTGTCGCGGAACATGGTTCCGCGACAAAGTGGATCGCGCCCAAGCAGTACTCCGCGCCAGTGAGAGAAAATTGAAGACAGCCTTCCGCGACAGCTGCACTCCGGGACAGCATAAGTCACGTGACCCTCAATTTGAATCTCCCACATGTCAAAACAATTGGGGAGTCCCAGGAGCTGAAGTCCCTCAAGCACAATATTTTCGTCCTTTCCTCTCCGGACCTCCAGTCCCGGCCCCTCCTGGGCGCCATCTTGGAGCCAAAAATTGTTTTGTCCCTATTCCGCGACAAAGCAGTTGTTTGGCGACCAGATGGGCCTAATGGGCCTAGGGCTAATTTTCCACCTCTATAAATATATCCTCCCACCCACTTGAACAGTAACCTAGCTACACTTTAGTTTAGTTTACTGTTTTGGAGGCACCACTGTGCTCTCCAAAATTAGTGTAGGTAGATGTAGTTTAATTTATTTTCATGCCATGTAGTAGATCTTAGCTTAGTTTAATTTATGCTTTGTAATAAATAAGTGTAGCTAGTGTTCACTTTTATTTTTCCAGTTTTATATTTTGTATTTTTGGGTTGAAGACACTTAATCAATGGGTGTGTTTAACCCATTTTTGGTTTTTGGTAATATTGAGAAAATGATTCCCAAAAATATGTCATGTGTTTATTTCTTGGGCTATTTACTGTGTTGTTGCATTTTGGGTCACTTGACCAATTTATTTTTATGTTTTAGATAGATTTTTTTTAATTTTATTTATTTATGCATATATTTTGTGTTGCATCACCCATATTGTATTGCATCACGTTGTAACCCCACGGGTTGCAATGTAATTTTCCCGTTGTGATCCCACGGATCACAACGCACACCCCTGTAATGCAATATTAGGCGTTATGCTGCCAAAATTTTTATAAAATATTTTAAAACCCTTTGTCGCCATACACTCTTGTCGCGGAACCACGTTCCGCGACAAAGCCCCTGTTTAGCGACAGAGGACCAAATTCTTGCATTTTGTCTGCATGGCTTTTGTCGCGGAGCACCCTTGTCGCGGAACCACGTTCCGCGACAAAATCTTATTCCGAGACAGAAAATTATGCCTTGCCATTAATTTTGAAACCCCTTGGTCGCGATGCAACCCTTGTCGCGGAACCACGTTCCGCGACAAAATCCTTGATTAGCGACCAAGGACCCAAATACTTGTAATTTTATTCTGGGAGGACTCTGGCGCGGAACCTTTGTCGCGGAACCACGTACCACGACAAAATCCTTGTTCCGCGACCAGGAATTATGTCCTTACCAATTTTTCAACCTTTTTGTCGCTATGCCCCCTTGTCGCGGAACCATGTTCCGCGACAAAATTTTTACTTAGCGACAAAACAAACCCTAAACTTTCAAAATTCCATTCCTCTTATTTCCCACCCCTTTGTCGCGAAACCTTTGTCGCGGAGCCACGCTCCGCGACACAAACTCTGCATCGCGACAAGGTGGCACCTTTTTGCCAAATTTTTATTCTCCATCTCACTCCATTAATTAATTGAACCTTTATATTAATATTTTGAGGTTGAGATCCAATGATCTCAACCCATGATTAATTTGATATAAAGAACTTTGTTCAATTTCCCATTAAAAGACTTTTCTATAAAATTAAACTCTAATGATCTAAGTATATAATCCGGACTGTAATTAATTAATTAATTATGGAATGAGAGATTATTTAGACCATAATGAGTAATTATGGATTAATTTCCATACCTTGCATG
Organism: Hygrophila difformis; assembly: GCA_030278955.1. Classification (NCBI taxonomy): domain Eukaryota; kingdom Viridiplantae; phylum Streptophyta; class Magnoliopsida; order Lamiales; family Acanthaceae; genus Hygrophila; species Hygrophila difformis. The sequence goes on along the minus strand of JAOANR010000012.1, from coordinate 41,003,343 downwards.
AGAAACCAATGTCTCTCATGCAAGATGACCCAAAAATATTTTTCTTCTATTTATTTTGCCTTTTTCCGTGTTGTGTGAAACAACTAATAAGGAATATACCAGATTAGTGTTGGCGGGTATTCCCACACGGATAACTAGCTCGTGGTCTGTATATTAATTATTAGATGTTATTTTGCATGGTCCGAATAGCGGTCGGTCGAAGCCTTGGCGGTTCGTCCATCCGGGATTATAATAGCTGCTCAGCTGACTCCTACCCGGATACAGTTTTCTTTTCTTTATCTTAATTTCAAACCCGAATCTGGAGCTGTAGTAATGTTAGATGATATTTGCCAATGTCATCTAATAATTACTACAGTGATAGAACATGTGGGTTTTTATCCAAATTCACAGATAGTGGAGTTTAAGATGACAGTGGCAACTGTCATTTGAGGCATTCCACTGTCTAAAAATCATTCCATCCAAATGAGAGGGAAATTGGACAGCAGATGTTTGCAGTCCACCCAATCGTTTTGCCATCTTTTTAGCCAAATAAATTCTTCTCATCTCCGGCTATTTCATCTTTGTGTTCCAACTTCTGTCTAAACCCACCTTATATTTTGGGTTATTTAATTTTACACTTCTCTATAACTTTATGCATGATATTATTATGTAGATATTGTGGTCAATATTATTTTGGGATCCTTCCCTTGGACATAGAAGTCATGACTTTAATCAGATGTCTCATAATAAATTTCCAACAAAAATTCCTTTATAAAATCCGGATCTGAGTAAGGGATAAATTCGACAGTTATGACTAATTCATATCCGACTGGGGGTTGATTTTGGGAAATTAGAAGCAGAGTCAGCGATTAGGTCTCACCTAGACTGAAAGGATCTGTGTTTTAATTGAGAGTCTAGTACCTGATAGGGAATGATTTTCAGATTTATTATTTTCCAAAATTGCTGTTTGTTGGAAATCTTGTATTAAATATTGCACTGGGTCAGATTCCACTTGGATTCCGATAAGGTGTGACAGATAATACTAGAGGAACAACATTCGGGCCTTGGTTATTTTCTAAGGTAGGGTTGAGTATTCTTTCAACTGCTATCCTCTTCTGCCAAAGCCTATTTTTGATGTCCTGAGTGAGTGCATCCGGAACGAACTAATTTATTAGTTCGTTTCATTAGTTTGTATCTCATAACCACCCGAAGGGAAGTGAACACTACGAGCGGTTCACCGAGATTAGGGAATTCTTGATCCACACCCAGTCATTCTGACTGGGGGCTTTCTTTTACTACCAGGGTCAAACTTTCAAAAACCTCCGAGTGATAGGATTTTAAATGCTTTCTTTATCGCTTTCTTTTAACTGCTTTCGTTAGAGGTCACTCGGTTGTATTGAGAGTTGTGTAACTGCTACTAGGATTGAGAGTTAAGGGATAGTTCAGGGCTTGATTAGAATCTTTGGGTGTGACATGGGGGAATGATAGCAGTACTTGACACTTCAATAAATGATTTGTCAGGTGTTGCTTGTCCACCACAGATAAATGACACGCTCTGACGGGAGTAGTTGTGAGTCTGTGGTATCTTAGAATTTGTTGCCTTAAGAGCATGTAAACTCTTACTGTAAGTACCTGTCTGTTAAAGGGAACATGGTACAGAGAGCATGAGAATTAGCTAACTGAACGAATTATCCCAAGCTAAGATCTGTGTATTAAAATGGAAGTTTAACTGTGATTCATCTGAGTCTTGTCCAATCTTTATTATTTTCTCCCTGTCCCTTCTGTCTCATTTTAAATCTGCTTTCTTAGAATAATCTTAATCGCTTTCTTAGATTAATTTTATTGCTTTCTTAGATTAAATTTAATTCGCTTTCTAGAATAATTTTATCTGTTTTATTTTAATTGCTTTCATAATCTAATTTAAATTCTGTCAAGTAGTTGGTAATTCAATCACAAACTTGAATCGAGTAACCGAGTGGAAAATCTTAGTAAATGGCGTGGGCCCTGCTTCCATCGCACATCCTCCAGTGAACGATCCGGTACTTACTATAAATACTGCAATTTTTGACTCCGTGCGCTTTCGGGGGCACAGTTTCTTAACACGAGTAAATAAAAATGTGATTTTTCAGAAAATACTCATGTAGTGGGAATCTGCCGAAAGTTTCATGGCAGGGAATCTCATGACATGAAATCCTGAGAAGTATCATGGCACATATGCCGGGGACCCTCAGTGTGACAGGCTGAAGGTCAATTTATCCCGGTTGTATCATGAGATTTGTCAGAAGTTTCATGGCAGAGAGGACCACATTGCCATTTGAAATTAAAGCCCCTCACATGAGTAATAAAGAGTAACAACCTTAATATATCCCTAAACCCATTCCATAAATCATAACTCCTTCATTTAATAAATTCAATCCTGATATATTTTTATTGAAAAATACTCGTGTTAATGAAATTTGTCAAAAGTTTCATGGCGCCGTTGCCGGGGAGGATGCAGCGTCGTTTGTTAAGAAAATTACACTCCTGATTACTCATAGTTAGTTTAGTGTTAGTCTCATGTATTTATTTCAGAACAGAGAAGTATCCTCAAATCAATTAAACATTTAGAGTACTAAGACTCTAAATGTGAGGATGTTGATTTGAGGGGAAAACCTGACCAATTGGGTATTGTTGCTTGCAGGAATCATGGAGCCACCAAAATGGTGTACGGAGTTAAATGTGGAAGTGTAGCATTGGGGCTACACTACTTTGATTTATCGTTTAATTACACTTTGCCAATTGCAAAATCTAGGTTAATTAAACGAGAAATCAAAGAAATGGAGAAGTGTAGCAGTGGAGCTACACTAATTGGCAATTGTAAATTGCACAACACGTGAGACTCACGTGTTTGTCATCTCCACCACATCCGGACCACGAAGCTCAACCGCTGCTCCATCGCTCATCCACCTCAACACCACCACTGCGCTGAGGAAACCCTCATCACTGGTGAAACGATAAATGGAGCAGCAGATCTTCGGAATGGCAATTGCTCACACCCATCGGACAAGCCACGGCCATCATCTCACTTTCCGTCGCCCCTGTCCCGACCGAGCATCTAAAGAGGTTCCCGGTTGGATTAGTTCTGTAATTGACCGAAGATTATATCCGGAATTCAAAGAAATTTAAAATCCGGAATAATTTTCGCAAGGACGGAATTAATCCAACCTAAATTTCTGCAAGTCAAAATTATATGTATACATATATTTATATTTATATCTCTTGTGAATATTGTTAAATAATTCGGGTATGAATCAATTAAATCACATTTAGAGTACTAAGACTCTAAATGTGAGGATGTTGATATTTTTGAGGAAACCCGATAACTTCTTTTGTGTTTGTTTTGCAGGAATTTGTGGAATCACCAAAAAGAAAATTAAAGCTCCAAAACAGGTTCCCGGTTGGATTGATTCTGTGATTAGTTGAAAGTATTCCTGGAATTTAAAGCAATTTAAAATCCGGAATAACATTTATAAGAACAGAATTAATCCAACCTAATTTATGCAAGCAAATATAGTAGATTAAATTTTATAAAATTCAAAAATGTGATTGAACAATTTTGATGAAAATCAGAATTTTTCTTAAGTATTGGGCATCGAACAATCGCCTTGTTCGACGAACCAAACGATCACACATAGCCAAAATCGTCGAACATTTAATTGGTTTGACGAAAAAGGCTATCGGAATTATTCTTCTATCTCTCATGTTAATATTTTCTCCCTCCCTCCCTCCTCTTTTATTTTATTTTGATTTTGATAATGTGTTTAAGTAGGAATTGATTTACTCACATTTCGAGCAAGGCTCAAAATGTGAGGATGTTGATTCTTCACTTAAAAAAAAAAAAAAAAAAAAAAAAAAAAAAAGTGTGTTATTTTTCTTTTTGCTTATTTTTATTATTTTATTTTTAAACCCAGCATAAAGCATGCATAACTCTGTCTAAGAATTCACATATTTGATTTTGGTTTATGATTAAATTTTCAAACTTTTAAATTGGGATAATATAATTGAAGACATGCATGATATGAATTTTTGAGGTTTTGAGCTATAAAAATTTAATGATATAATCATCTTGTTGGGTAATGAGTCCTCATGTTGAGAATTTAATTGAATAGATTGTAAGAATTTTTCAAAGATTAAATTTAAGAATATTGTATGACATGAATGAACCATTCCATGTGAGATTTGAGCCATGAGTCATTTTTACTCATTCTTTTCTTTGATGTGTGAAAATCATTTTGATTAAAGGAAACTAGAACTTGCGATTGGGACCGATTCAAGACCATGCCATATTCCAAAAATCGAGCACATGATCGAGGCACCTAGAAAAACCCAAATTTTTGGCCTTCGTTTGAATTCCAAACCCAAAAATATTTTCCCTTTAGGATTAACCAATTTGAGCCTTAAGCCTAATTTTTCTTTGAAGCCCTCTATACTATTCTTAGCCTTCTAAAAAGACCAAAAAATTTAAACCCAAGTGTGTAAGAATGAATTTTATCAAGGCATTAAATTTATGATCATCAAGTCATCAAATCGGTATTCAATAAACCGATAAAAAAAAAAAAAAAAGAAAAAAAAGAAGAAGTTGGAAAATGTTGAGTTTCATCGAACAACAATAAATTGCGAGTGACAAAGCAAATTAGACATAGTCTAATGTCATGCAAAGAGAAAAACAAAAAAAAAAAAAAAAAAAAAAAAAAAAAAATATTGATGATCATAAATTTTTAAATAAAATATGCCAAGATATGATAGAATAAATTCTTGCCACTTTTTAGCCCAATAATTTCCTTTCCTACCAAATGTTACAACCGTATGCCCCATTATAACCCTTAAATAAGACCTCGTGATCTCGATTTGAAGAAATGAGTCGGTGGCGAGTTGGTCCAATTGCAAGCATATGGAATAATTTAATTAAATTTGATTATGAGTGCTCATTGATAAAACCCCTTTTTGAGAGTGAGTGAAATTTCCGTCTCTACTATATTAGAGGCTCTGCTTTTAATTATGTTCATGTCATACTTTAATTCTAGAATTAAATCAATGAATTTTTCTAAACATGATGTTCATGAAGAATTATCAATAATGACTGATTTGTAGGCCTGATTAAGTGAGAAGTATCATTTCATTAAACACTGCAATCAAGAGAATTTAATACTTGTAGTTTTCGATTGTCTTATCCCAATCTAAAAAGAATGAAATTTTTGAAGCCACGAAAATAGATTGAATATGTAGAGTCCGTGTTCTTAGGAACATTGACTCTGACTGCTCGGGGACGATCAGTATTAAATGTGAGGATGTTGATAATGGCCAAACTTGACCATTATTTTCAATCTATTTCCGTGTCTAAACATGGACATTTGATCGTATTCCGGTCTTATTTTAATAAGAAAGCAGTTGAATTTAACAGATTTATGCAAGTTTGTATAAATAATAAGCTGGTATTAAAAAACACAAAAATATTGTTATTTTTATTAATTTATGTTATAAAAACCCAAAAACATGATAAAAATATTAAAAATCATACACCTGATTAATTTTGGTTCGATGTTGTCTATTCGGTAGAACACGGGTCTATTAAATGGATCACAAACCAAATAATCAAGTGGAATAAATATTATATTTATATTATTTTTACACTTTGATGTATATATTTATAATAATTCTTATGGTTATTTTCATTTCTGCTTTTCTGCCATAATTAAGTTGATTGGTCCACTAATCCATTTAGTTGATTAATTGCAGGGGAATTAAGTCAGGTGGCCCAAGAGTCCTTTAGTCCAATCCAATTTCAGTCCATCAGTCCAACACCAATCCCATGAAGCCCAACAGAATTGGCCCATACCATTGTCCAGGCCCAAACCAACCAAGCCCATACCCAATTCAAACCTTAACCCTAACCCTAATTTTTCTCTCCCCGCCGCCGGCGCCGCCACCGCCGGCCGGCGGCCGCGCCCCTCACCTCGCCACCACCACTCCAATCCTGCCCCATCTCCGTTCCGACCACCAATCTCCGCCCTCGCACCACCAATCGCCATAGGCCAGCCACCCAAATCCACCACAGGCCTCCCTAGACTCCGGCAGCCCCTGCCGCCCCATCTCCACCACAGTACAGCCGCGCCACCACCGGAGCACCACAGCCCCTCCGCCTTGCCGACACCAATTCCATCCTCATCACCCGAGCCCCGGCCACCGCCGCAGCCCCCTCTCCATTTTCCAACCCCAATCGACCACCACACCACCTCCACCACTGGCGCCACAAGCGGCGGCAAAACCTCCGACCTCCGTTCATCTCGCGCCAGCGCCCGCCGTTACACCGCCACCGCCGCTCGCTTCGCCGCCGCCTGGCCGCAACCATCTCCGAGTCCCAAAGCCACCACAACCTCCACCCGTCGCCTCCTGCACGCCTCTTCCAAATCCCAACACAAAACCAAAAAAAAGAAAAAAAAAAAAGAAGAAGAGAGAAGAGAGAAAACAGAAAATAAAATAGAAGAGGAAGGAAGGATTGAAGAAATTCAGAAAACAAGAACAAAGAAGAAAAAGAAAAGAAAGAAACTGGAACCGAGAATGGAGGACGAAGAAAACAGAAATGAAGATTAGAGAAGAAGAACAAAAATGAAGAAAGAAGAAAACAAGGAAAGAAAAAAAGAATCTGTGAAATGAAAGAGAACTGGAAAAGATTGAAGAAGAAAGAGAGAGAAGAAACCGAGGAAGAAAGAGTGTAAGAGAAAATAAGAGAAAGAGAGAGAAGAGAATTAATCCCTTTGTCGCGGAGTAACACATCGCGCCCAAGTGCTCCGCGCCCAGAAAAATGCTCCGCGCCCAAGAATTAGTCCGAGACTGTGAGAGGAGAATCAAGCCACAAAAGTTTGTCGCGGAACATGGTTCCGCGACAAAGTGGATCGCGCCCAAGCAGTACTCCGCGCCAGTGAGAGAAAATTGAAGACAGCCTTCCGCGACAGCTGCACTCCGGGACAGCATAAGTCACGTGACCCTCAATTTGAATCTCCCACATGTCAAAACAATTGGGGAGTCCCAGGAGCTGAAGTCCCTCAAGCACAATATTTTCGTCCTTTCCTCTCCGGACCTCCAGTCCCGCCCCCTCCTGGGCGCCATCTTGGAGCCAAAAAGTGTTTTGTCCCTATTCCGCGACAAAACATTTGTTTAGCGACCAGATGGGCCTAATGGGCCTAGGGCTAATTTTCCACCTCTATAAATATATCCTCCCACCCCCTTGAACAGTAACCTAGCTACACTTTAGTTTAGTTTACTGTTTTGGAGGCACCACTGTGCTCTCCAAAATCAGTGTAGGTAGATGTAGTTTAATTTATTTTCATGCCATGTAGATGTAGATTTTAGCCTAGTTTTAATTTATGCTTTGTAATAAATAAGTGTAGCTAGTGTTCATTTTATTTTCCAGTTTTATATTTTTGTATTTTGGGTTGAAAACACTTAATCAATGGGTGTGTTTAACCCATTTTTGGTTTTTGGTAATATTGAGAAAATGATTCCCAAAAATATATCATGTTTTTATTTCTTGGGCTATTTACTGTGTTGTTGCATTTTGGGTCACTTGACCAATTTATTTTTATGTTTTAGATAGATTTTTAATTTTTATTTATTTATGCATATATTTTGTGTTGCATATTCCTATATTGTATTGCATCACATTGTAACCCCACGGGTTGCAATGTAATTTTCCCGTTGTGATCCCACGGATCACAACGAACACCCATGTAATGCAATATTAGGCGTTATGCTGCCAAAATTTTTATAAAATATTTTAAAACCCTTTGTCGCCATACACTCTTGTCGCGGAACCACGTTCCGCGACAAAACCACTGTTTAGCGACAGAGGACCAAATTCTTGCATTTTGTCTGCATGGCTTCTGTCGCGGAGTACCCTTGTCGCGGAACCACGTTCCGCGACAAAATCTTATTCCGAGACAGAAAATTATGCCTTGCCATTAATTTTGAAACCCCTTGGTCGCGATGCAACTCTTGTCGCGGAACCACGTTCCGCGACAAAATCCTTGATTAGCGACCAAGGACCCAAATACTTGTAATTTTATTCCGGGAGGACTCTGGCGCGGAACCTTTGTCGCGGAACCACGTACCGCGACAAAATCCTTGTTCCGCGACCAGGAATTATGTCCTTACCAATTTTCAACCCCTTTGTCGCTATGTCTCCTTGTCGCGGAACCGTGTTCCGCGACAAAAATTTGTGCTTAGCGACAAGATAAACCCTAATTTTCAAAATCCCATTTCTCTTATTTCCCACCCCTTTGTCGCGAAACCCTTGTCGCGGAGCCACGCTCCGCGACACAAACTCTGTATCGCGACAAAGTGGCACCTTTTTGCCAAATTTTTATTCTTCATCTCACTCCATTAATTAATTGAACCTTTATATTAATATTTTGAGGTTGAGATCCAATGATCTCAACCCATGATTAATTTGATATAAAGAACTTTGTTCAATTTCCCATTAAAAGACTTTTCTATAAAATTAAACTCTAATGATCTAAGTATATAATCCGGACTGTAATTAATTAATTAATTATGGAATGAGAGATTATTAGACCATAAAGAGTAATTATGGAATCATTTCCATACCTTGCATGAGAAACCAATGTCTCTCATGCAAGATGACCCAAAAATATTTTTCTTTTGTTTATTTTGTCTTTTTCCGTGTTATGTGAAACAACTAATAAGGAATATACCAGATTAATGTTGGCGGGTATTCCCACACGGATAACTAGCTCGTGGTCTGTATATTAATTATTAGATGTTATTTTGCATGGTCCGAATAGCGGTCGGTCGAAGCCTTGGCGGTTCGTCCATCCGGGATTATAATAGCTGCTCAGCTGACTCCTACCCGGATACAGTTTTCTTTTCTTTATCTTAATTTCAAACCCGAATCTGGAGCTGTAGTAATGTTAGATGATATTTGCCAATGTCATCTAATAATTACTACAGTGATAGAACATGTGGGTTTTTATCCAAATTCACAGATAGTGGAGTTTAAGATGACAGTGGCAACTGTCATTTGAGGCATTCCACTGTCTAAAAATCATTCCATCCAAATGAGAGGGAAATTGGACAGCAGATGTTTGCAGTCCACCCAATCGTTTTGCCATCTTTTTAGCCAAATAAATTCTTCTCATCTCCGGCTATTTCATCTTTGTGTTCCAACTTCTGTCTAAACCCACCTTATATTTTGGGTTATTTAATTTTATACTTCTCTATAACTTTATGCATGATATTATTATGTAGATATTGTGGTCAATATTATTTTGGGATCCTTCCCTTGGACACAGGAGTCTTGATTTTAATCAGATGTTTCATAATAAATTTCCAACAAAAATTCCTTTATAAAATCCGGATCTGAGTAAGGGATAAATTTGACAGTTATGACTAATTCACATCCGACTGGGGGTTGATTTTGGGAAATTAGAAGCAGAGTCAGCGATTAGGTCTCACCTAGACCGAAAGGATCTGTGTTTTAATTGAGAGTCTAGTACCTGATAGGGAATGATTTTCAGATCGATTATTTTCCAAAATTGCTGTTTGTTGGAAATCTTGTATTAAATATTGCACTGGGTCGGATTCCACTTGGATTCCGATAAGGTGTGACAGATAATACTAGAGGAACAACATTCGGGCCTTGGTTATTTTCTAAGGTAGGGTTGAGTATTCTTTCAACTGCTATCTTCTTCTGCCAAAGCCTATTTTTGAGTCCTGAGTGAGTGCATCCGGAACGAACTAATTTATTAGTTCGTTTCATTAGTTTGTATCTCATAACCACCCGACGAGAAGTGAACACTGCGAGCGGTTCACCGAGAACAGGGAATTCTTGATCCACATCCGGTCATTCTGACTGGGGGCTTTCTTTTACTACCAGGGTCAGACTTTCAAAAACCTCCGAGTGAAAGGATTTTAAATGCTTTCTTTACCGCTTTCTTTTAACTGCTTTCGTTAGAGGTCACTCGGTTGTATTGAGAGTTGTGTAACTGCTACTAGGACAGAGAGTTAAGGGATAGTTCAGGGCTTGATTAGACTCTTTGGGTGTGACATGGGGGAATGATAGCAGTACTTGGCATCTCAATAAATGATTTGTCGGGTGTTGCTTGTCCACCACAGATAAATAACATACCTCTGCGCGGGGGCAGTTGTATATCTGTGGCATCTTAGATTTTGTTGTCTTAAGGCATGTACATCCTTACTGTAAGTACCTGTCTGCTAAAGGGAACATAGTATAGGAAGCATGAGAGTTAGCTAACTGAAGGATTATCCCAAACAAAGATCTGTGTATTAAAATGGAAGTTTAACTGTGTTTCATCTGAATCTTGTCCAATCTTTATTCTTTTCTTCCTGTCCCTTCTGTCATATTTTACATCTGCTTTCTTAGATAATCTTAATCGCTTTCTTAGAATAATTTTATTGCTTTCTTAGACTAAATTTAATTCGCTTCCTAGAATAAATTTTATCTGCTTTATTTTAATTGCTTTCTTAACTCAGTTTAAATTATGTCAAGTAGTTGTTAGTCATTTCACAAACTTGAATCGAGTAACCGAGTGGAAAATCTTAGTAAATGGCGTGGGCCCTGCTTCCATCGCACATCCTCCAGTGAACGATCCGGTACTTACTATAAATTACTGCAATTTTTGACTCCGTGCGCTTTCGGGGGCACAGTTTCTTAACACGAGTAAATAAAAATGTGATTTTTCAGAAAATACTCATGTAGTGGGAATCTGCCGAAAGTTTCATGGCAGGGAATCTCATGACATGAAATCATGAGAAGTATCATGGCACATATGCCGGGGACCCTCAGTGTGACAGGCTGAAGGTCAATTTATCCCGGTTGTATCATGAGATTTGTCAGAAGTTTCATGGCAGAGAGGACCACATTGCCATTTGAAATTAAAGCCCCTCACATGAGTAATAAAAAGTAACAATCTTGGTATATCCCTAAACCCATTCCTTAAATCATAACTCTTTTCATTTAATAAATTCAATCCTGATATATTTTTATTAAAAAATACTCGTGTTAATGAAATTTGTCAAAAGTTTCATGATGCACCGTGCTGAACTGTCCCGCCACCCCCTATCGGTGCACTGGCCGAAGGATCACCTGCACATTCAGTTCCATTCAGTTGTATGTAAGCGCTATGCGGATAGTAATATTTTCTAGTATAGTATGGAAAACGAACGTGCAAACTAGTATGTACAACAACCCTACAAAAATCAAGACTCAGATTCAGATAAATACCTGGCTGTGATGCACCGGGCTGAACTGTCCCGCCATCCCCTGTCGGTGCACTGGCCGAAGGATCACCTGTACATTCAATTCCATCCAGTTGTATGTAACTTGTAAGCGCTATGCGGATAGTAATATTTTCTAGTATAGTATGGAAAACGAACGTGCAATAATTACAACTGAAAAATCAAAGACGTACCTGGCTGCGGCATCGGCGTGGTAGCTGGGCCGCATGCAGTATGCGGCGTCTGTGGCTCAGCCTCGTGTCGTGACGATGACTCGCTCACATCTCGCGACTCGGACGACACGCGCTCGACGGTGGGCGGGACCGCTGCCACCTCTGCAACTCGTCGCTGCATGTCATCATCGGTCGTTGGTCCACCGGCAACGGGTCCATCCTGCTGTCCCTCTGCAGCAACTCTCTCCTCGGAGGGCTGCACTCCACGTCGAGGCGCACTAACCCCCGGGCCGGTCGAAGATGGGTCAGTGTCGGTGCGAACACGTATGTACTTCTGCATAAAGGCCTTAAACGACCGCTGCACCTCTCCGCGCATGGACTCCACCGACTGCTGCACCTCCTGACGGACGGCCGCCACCGCATGGTGTAGAAGAGAGAGCCACCTCTCCTCCTGATCGACATGCTGCCGAGCCACCTCTGCCAGTATGCGCCGCTCTGACTCAGCGACCATATCAGCGATCGCGGTCAATAATGCCTGGCCATCAGGACCGGATGGTCGCGGTGGTACACTCGCAGGGGGTGGCTGCGGCTCGGAATCAATACCCCCTGCGGCCGGGGAGCATCTATATCCACATGCGGCTCACTGTCGGCTCTTCCCTGTTGCCCGGAACCCCCGTCTGAGTCGGATCCACTACTAGCCGACCCATCTGGAGCCGATGACTCGTCACCCCGTCCACGTCGCCTCCGGTCACCGCTCTTCTTCTTCTTCCGTCGAACTCTCCTGCCGCCATCTCCCCCAGGGGCTGCACGCTTTCGCCGGAGGAACGGGATCCATACCAACCCCGGCGGGATAGGGGCATCCACATCGGCCATATACGGCTCGCGCCTCTCCAGATCGGTCGCTGGCAATCTCTCAACAATATGAATATCCTACGGTGGGTATTAGATGATAAACAATTATACTTCAAGGGTATGGAATTAAAGTTGAAATTAAATAAACATAATTACTCATACTAACCTCATAATCGTATGCCTGCCCCCATAACTGCTGCGTCCATTTTGCGTCGAACTCCCACCTGGTCATCCGCGGTCGCTGTGCCGCTGGGTCATCAATGAACTGTGGACGCGTCCACTGATGCAGCTGTGGTATCGACTCAACCGCCCACACCTAACACATCATAAATTTAAATATATCAACTAATAAAATCGTGAAGTGGGCTAGACGTAAAAATATATCAGCTGAAGGAGTTGTTAGCTTACCCAAATAGCGTAGCTGGGACCGTAAAGATGTGCCGAGCCACGGTGCTCGAACCTCGTCCTCGGATACTGTCTAACGTATGCGCGCATGACCTGCCATGATAGGAGTCCCCATGGAAACCTCTCCCAAGCATCCGTGTCCTCTACGAGTCGCCACATCCATGGATCAGGACTGCGCGCCTGTGGATCGTGACCCAGTATCATGTGGAAGGCCACCATCACCCTCGCCATCTTCAGGGCATCGCCGGGCCTATCCCTGAATGCCCCATCATTGGCAAATTTGTCCCGGCACTTATTTGTAGTGAGCTCCCTAAAAAATCGGCCGTACCTGGCCCCCACACTATCGGCTGGTAGAGGGTCCCGACTGAAAAGCTGAAAATCTGTAGTCGGAGAAAATCGGAGTCCTGTCATCAACGCATGCTGCTCTCTCCCATATCTAATGAATCGGCCGCCCACCCTAAACCATATCTCATCGTCGCTGCCAATATGCCAGTCCACCCCCTTCCCCTTCTCCGGGACCTCCGGGATAGGGTGAAATACGACCTCACGAGCTAAAAGCTCGTTCAAAGCGAGTCCAGAAATTGATCCACGATGCCACCTCGGCCGAAACAAGTGGGCGAAGCATGATCGGCGGAGCTCATCCAATCCATCCGGATCCGCCTCTGAAAGTACGCGCTCAATCTCCGGAACCAGCTTCTTCTGACGCGTGTAGCTGCCCAAGTGCGGGGAAGACCCCTGGCACTTCTCTCGCACATACCACCAATCTCCCTATAATTTATTAAAATATTGATCCTCCCGTTAATACACTCATTACAAATACTAATTAATATGTCAATGCAAGGTGGAGATATGAGTATCTTTTAATATTGATCTTCTCTGGGTCACCTTAAGTAAGATTACTTTATAATATTGATCTATGATTTAATACTAGGGTTAATATTATAATATTATTATAGTATTATTGACCCTAACTAAATCAATTAATCAAAATATCATGAGCAATGATAAATAACTAATCGAACCAGTTCCACAATATCACTTACTAACATAAATTCCCACAAAAAAATAACAATTCACCATAATATAGGCAATTAAACTAATTAATAAATTCCTAAACTAGCGCTAATCAATTAATCAAACTATCATGAGCAATGATAAATAACTAATCGAACCAGTTCCACAATATCACTTACTAACATAAATTCCCACAAAAAATAACAATTCACCATAATATAGGCAATTAAACTAATTAATAAATTCCTAAACTAGCGCTAATCAATTAATCAAACTATCACGAGCAATGATAAATAACTAATCGAACCAGTTCCACAATATCACTTACTAACATAAATTCCCACAAAAAATAACAATTCACCATAATATAGGCAATTAAACTAATTAATAAATTCCTAAACTAGCGCTAATCAATTAATCAAACTATCATGAGCAATGATAAATAACTAATCGAACCAGTTCCACAATATCACTTACTAACATAAATTCCCACAAAAAATAACAATTCACCATAATATAGGCAATTAAACTAATTAATAAATTCCTAAACTAGCGCTAATCAATTAATCAAACTATCATGAGCAATGATAAATAACTAATCACAAAAAATAACAATTCACCATAATCCAGGCAATTAAACTATTAAGCAAACGATAGGACAAAAATAAAACAATTAAAACACAAAAAATTCAAATTGCCTAACCCGAATGGGGTCCCTGCCGGAGGGCGGCAGAACCCCCGCCGCATTATTCCCCGCCGGCTGGGCGGCGCGGGCAACTCCGGTCAACCCCACGTCGCCGCCGCTTCCAGTCCCGTCGCCTCTTCCAGTCCCGCCGCCGCTGCCAGTCCCGCCGCCGATTCCATCTCCGCCCGTCGGATTCCTTCCCATTTCATTTCCCGCCTCCTCCTCTCCCAATGCCCACGAGAGATCCGCCGGAATGGTGTCGTCCATCTTGTGCTCGAAATCGCCGTCTGTAGGAAAAAATTAGAAAGATAGAAAGTGAGGAAGAAGGGTGGGATCGCGGTCATTTTATGACCGACCCGGGTATACGAACCGTTGGTCGGTGTACGAACCATGAGGTTCGTACACGATCCCTGGGGTCGGGCACGATCCCACTGGGTCGTACACCGCCCACGCCCCTCGATTTTCGCGGCCGACTGCTTTTTTTCAAATAAGTGGTTTTCTTTCGTATTATTAATTATTAATTTACTAAATACGAAAAAATTTGATAATTTAACTATTTCTGAAGTTAGGGTTTAGGGTTTAGGGTTTAGGGTTTAGGGTTTACAATTGATAACTATTTCTAATTTAACTTTTGTGATTCTTGATACTATTAATTTACAAAAAATATTATCAAGTTTAATAATTCTAATTATGTATTACAATAATAGTAATAGTAGTAGTTTATTAACAAAGGGCTTGAATATGATAATTATTTTGTATGTTTTGCCTGTAGCCATTGGCGAAATACAACAACTCGACTTCGGCGTCATGGGTAATGACAACATTCGGAAGCACCGTCACTACATCATATTGAATGTTTTGATCATGCCATTCGAACCAGGCGGACATGTGGAACATTGGCCTACGTCGAGGGTAAATTTTTCAGTAGCAGTATCCGAGTCTTATTATTAACGTCAAATTGCCTACACAAAAGTTGGTTATTGATTGTGCATACACCGGTGGTACAGGTAATACTGATATCGACCACACTGCTTCCTTGTGGGGAAAACAAATTTGGCCTGGGCGGCATTGGTAATCAACACACTTCGAACCACGAGCGCGACACTTAGACTGGGCGGCATTGGTAATGACCGTCCAGACAATTACGGCAGAGGATGGCCGAACAGGCGGGCAGCTTTTCAAAACTGCCGGCATGATTCAGAACATTCGGGGCTGATCTGTATGATTATTATTATTATTATTATTATTATTATTATTATTATTATTATTATTATTATCAACATTATCAACACTATAAATGTACTAACAAAAAATATTACTTAAATTTTTTAGATCGCCATTATTAATAATATTTTGTAATGTTTACCTGTAGGTATTGTCCAAATACAACAATTGGACATGAGCGGCATTCGAAATGACAACATTGGCCTGGGCGGCATTGGTAATGACGACACTTCGACTGACATGCGTCACACTTGGTCTGAGCGGCATTGGTAATGTACGTTCAGAAAATTATTGCAAGGGTAGATTTGGAAACGCGCGTACCGGGACCGTAGAAACACATGAAACCGTTGGGAATAGGGAGGTGGATGAAAGAGAGCAGTCGGCTGAGAGAGGTTGAGCATATGGAGAAGAAACATTACGGGCCGACATAATAAGGGGGCATCGGGAGAAGAAACACTATGAGTCGACATGTTGACAGCATGTCAGGGGCATCGGAAAATACAACATTTGGCTTGGGCGGCATTGGTAATGATCCTCGGCGGAAGCACAATCACTACATCAGGATGAATGTAGTGATCGTGACATTCCAAATATTACTCCTTTCGTATAGCAAGAGTATAGCCTGTCCCACAATGATCGTGTTGTGACAGGTTAAACACTGGGCATGCATGAAGCTCAAATCTTACATCACAGAGCTTGAAATCGGCTACGTGAGAAGGAGAAAATTCTGCAGTCCCCATCATAGCCACCAACCACGTAGACAACACCATTAATTTCGGCTGCATATGGTGCAGAAAGCTGCAGATAGTAATCAACGAAGGGAGTTACATTGAGCTACTAGGATGAATTTCCAACAATGATTCACTAGAGGTAAAATTTCAGTTTTTCACATAACATTTCTATATTATTATTATTAATATTATTATTATTATTATTATTATTATTATTATTATTATTATTATTATTATTATTATTCAGACTACACACTTTTTGCTTATTTATTGTCATTGTGATACTACAGGCCATAAGGTACATTGCAAACTGCTTCTTTGCGGGGGAATGCAACATAGGCCTGGGCGGCATTGGTAATCGGCACATTTCGAAACACGAGCACCACATTTGGTCTGAGCGGCATTGGTAATGACCATTCAGAAAATTATCGCAAAGGATGGTTAAACAAGCGGGCAGATTGATCACATAGCCCGCCTGATTTAGAACATTCAGGCAACTCGGGTACTCAAAGAGGGAATATTATGAAATATTAAGCCGTACAAAAGTAATTAATACACTTACTATTACTATTAACAATATTTCTATTATTATAAATATATACCTAATAAAACAATAATTACTAATATCGTGTTGTAAATTTAATTTTTCTCCCTGTAGGGTTACAACAGTCATTACACTGGCGCGGAATGAGCGGAATCGGCAATGACCACACTCGGAGGGGCAAGCATTAGCATAGGGAGAAGAAACACTACGGCCCGACATAATAAAGGGGCATCGGGAGAAGAAACACTATGAGTCGACATTCCAAATATTACTCCTTTCGTGTAGGGAGGTTGAGAGAGGTTGAACATAGGGAGAAGAAATGCAATGGGTACAACAGTAATTACCATTCCAAATTATTATTATTATTATTATCGTTATTGTCTTATATATTCGTTCACAGTTTTTACTATTATTAGTAAGCCTATTAGCTTAGATATTATGTATGTTCAACTACAGGTTACTGTTGCAAGTTCGTACATCGATTTCAGTTGGTATGGGAGGTATAGGTAAGAGTATAATCGGAGTGACATGAAGGAAAAATTAAAGTCGGCATTATCCCCGTGGAAGGTCCAGAATGACCACACTCGGAGGGGCAAGCATTAGCGTGGTGTCCAACTAGAAATAAGTATGTCCTTTAGATAAAGAAAATTAGCGCGCGTCTTCTTAACTGTTATTATTATTATTATTGTTTGGCCGCGTACTAATATCATATTGTGCACAATGTTTGCTATGATAACTGTAGGTCATTTCGGAGATTGGGTAAATTTTGCCACATGGGACGTCGACATTTCGTAGTTCCACTTCAGGGGAATGGGAGGTATAGGTAAGAGTGCCACGTTCGGAATCACAAGCGTCGCAGCAGGGTGAATGCTGCGGTCGTCACATTCCGGATATTACTCCTTTCGGAATGTTGAGAATGACCTACGAATACAAAGAGCTGCCGAAGATAGTGGATGGGGAGGCGGCAAGTTGAAAATTGGGCATACACGACATTCCAAAGGAAATTGGGCGGTTCAGTGGCCAATGCGAGATGCCATGGGAAAAGGATAGCAGCGGATTGATCACAATATAAACTCAGGCGGCCAGAGTGGTATTAGTCGTATTAATTTCATTATTACTATTCATATTATTAGCATTAACTTTACAAAAATGTATTGATCGCCGTTATTAATATTATTTTGTAATGTTTACTTGTAGGTATTGCCCAAATACAACATTTGGACATGGTCGCCACGTTTGTAACAACAACATTGGCCTGGGCGGCATTGGTAATGACGACGGTTCGATCCACCTCCCATTGCTTAGCGGTCAAAATGGAAGCGGGTGCACTAGGACCGTAGAACATTCAGAGGGGCAAGCCTTGGTGTGTGGTATTACCCCTCAATTTAACTGTTGGGGATAGGTAGATGGAGGACAAAAGGGCACATGGGGGAAAATCATCTGGAAAACCAATGAAGAAAACAACGAGGAGGTTGTGGTGACAGTGATGGTGATAGTTCATCTAATGATGATTCATAAGAGAGCCCAGTTCGATTTACTCACAAACGAAAGCGAGCAAGGTTGTGGTGACAGTGATGGTGATAGTTCATCGGTTGGTGATTCATAAGGTGGCCCAGGTTGTGGTGACAGTGATGGTGATAGTTCATCGGTTGGTGATTCATAAGGTGGCCCAGGTTGTGGTGACAGTGATGGTGATAGTTCATCGGTTGTGGTGACAGTGATGGTGATAGTTCATCTGTGTGTAAAAACGATTGATTATACGAATCCAAAAAGATCTCACTTGACTATTTTAATAGTATATAGAAGTTATAGTATATTAATAATAATTTATTAATATTATTTTCAGCAAGCATAATAATAATTGTAGTATATAATACTTATTTATAGAATATTAATAATAATGATAATAATAATAAGGTAATATTAATAATAATAATATTAGTATTAGTATTTTAATTAATGATAATACAATTCTTCTATAAGTATAATAATAATTGTAGTATATAATACTTATTTATAAGTATAATTCATTTATCTTTGTTACAATAATATTGGCGAAAATTATTAATCAATAATATTTATTATTGTAACAAAAGAGAACGTAATAAATTTAGTCAAATTAATTATTACTATTATTAAATTAATAATAAAAATTAATAATTTTAATATTTATAGTAAGCATACACTATATTTTTAGTATTAAACCTAAAAATACATTATAATAATTACTCTACAAACAATAGTAATACAATATTAATAATAATAATGATAATAACAATAATAATAATAATACTAATAATAATAATACATAAAACTTATTATTATTATTGTTATAATAGTTTTCTCATAATTTGTAAAATAAAAAGTGAAATAATTATATTTGTAATTTACAGAATATTAATTAAAATAATAATAATAAATATAATTTCACTAATAATATAATTTGGATTAAATTATAAGTATTGGGGCGTGGGAGTGGTCTGTGGGCGTAGGGATCGTGGTCCACACTATCACCACGATCCCATTGACACGTAGCGCCATGGGATCGTCCTTCAGGGACCCCGGTTCTTCTACGGTCCGGGTCGTGGAAGGCCGATCCAGACGTCCTTAATCACCCTTATTAATTAATCTCCTGGATCGTGCTCCTTAAGCCGGTTCGGCCACGAACCATGACACGAACCAGGGGTTTTTCAGCCTTTTCGGGTATAAAAGTTGAATAATATTGGCGGCTGGCATAAAAGATAATTGTGAGATACTGACCTGGTACTGTCCATAATTTCTTCATAAAACCATAGACACTACTACTATATATATATAAATATAAATATGAATAGTCACATTAATTGGGAGTAGTTTAATAAATTAATTGCTAGAAGTGAATTAGGAATCTGCTCTCCACTTCTCATGTCTCTCATCCATTCATTTCTGACACCCTTCTTCTCCTCCTCCAATGCCAATTGCAATTGCCATTGCCATCCACATCTATTTAATACTTTATTTTTAATTGCCACGGACCCACATTTGAAACAATCCAGTACACATTTTTAATCGTTAATAACTCAAATTGCATATAAGTAAAAATTATAAAAATTTAATATTCTAAATCTATACGATTAGACGAATCTAACAAGATCTCACTTGACTATATTTTATATTACGTAATTGTATTAAAAAGTCGAATCAAAGTTACTCGATGAACAGTGTCAAAATACCATATGTGGCAATAAATAAGGAACGGAGTAAGTACTATTAACCGTGGTAGTTTCGAATGAGGTTCAAGCCTACTCGAGCTCAAGCTACTTGAGATAACTCGAAAATCATTAGTTTTTTCAAGCTTGAATTTGAAAAAATATTGCTCGACCCGATTCAACTCGAAATCACCACAATATTGAGTAGTCAAATGAAGTCAAAGTCAAATAACCGCATTTGACCAATATTCCCGCTGAAAAAAACAAAAGAAAGTGGCCACCAATCTTTTATCCGTAACCCTTTATGCACCCTCCAGTCTCTACAGACAACTAAAAGTTTCATTATTTCCAAAACTCACCATTACACATTATTAGTCACTCTCTCTCTCTTTATTCTCAATTAAATTCTAATTGCTATTTTGTCTTTTAAAATTAATATTTAAATTGAGGTCTGTATTCTTTCTTACAAATAAAATTCATATAAACATCCATATAAAATTGAGTGTTTTAGATTTTAAAGATCGGTGACGCAACAAGAGTTTGGAAGATATGCATATCAGTACATCTATGTGGCCAAATTAAAGTCTGTGGGCTGTGTGGGTGTGGGGAGGCCATTCGGGAAAGGAAAAATCTAGACCCTGTAGCCTAGACTTCGGACTCCTGGGTGGGACGGTTGGATCTTGGCCACGTGGATGAACACGAACCAATTACCGCCCACGTGTCCCGTCAAAGGACAGGTCATACGTCAACCAGTGGCATGATGCCACGAAACCCCCGCAAGCAAAGAAGCAGCGTACGCCACGGCCCATGGGCCCCACTGCACTCGTACGATTGTGACTGGGCCTGCAACGTGCTGGCTTCCCTCACGGTCCACGACAGAATACAGTGCCCACGTGGCCCAATTGTCACTTTCTGGGACGGTGAACGTGTTCCCTCAAGATGATGGCGGCCCAATTGTTATGCCCCATCACATTTAAATTCATTCATTCATATTCTCTAATCTCTTCATTAAGGGCCAAATAAAATAGCAATCGGGTAGGGAACTTACTATTCCTAACCTATAGGTTGGGGTTTTCTTCTTGTAACTAGTAAGTAACCCGTCGAGACTCGACGGGCATAACTATATATTTTATATAATATATATACTTGTATTAGATAAAGTAATAATAAATTATATTTTAAGTAATGAAAAATGTGTAATGATTTTATATATACTCAAAAGATGATACATATAATGATATAATTTAATTATTTTTAAAACTAACAAAGAAATCATATTATACAGTATTCTTTAGCTTATGTGGTTTGTCCGATATAAACCTAATAGATCAATAAAAATAATTATTAAAACAATATTTTTATTTAATTTGAAAATTAAATTAAGATAAAACAAAATTTAAATATAAGTATTAAGCATAATATGAAAAATTTCCTCACAATTTATTGAAAATCCCATTGGTAGGGGCTGATATAGCACTATCTTTAATTTAAAAATGTCTGAATTTGAAATGGTGCAATTTATATTTATATACGTACTCTTAAAAATTGTCTCTATAGGATCACCCGTAAAGTTTATAAGAATGTCATCCGGAAATGTCAAATCTGATTGTACATCTCCAAAATCAATACCAGCTTTACCTTCACCTACATCAACTATTCATTTTGCAAATTTTCTGTCATATATAAATTTCATTGTAAATAAAATTTCTTGTGCTATTTTGAGTTAATCATTCTTAATTGCATATTAATACTTTGAGCCACATCTTTCTAGTGACATGAAATATTGTAGCATAACTGTTCATGGCTAAAAATTGGTTTTGAAAGATAAAGTCTTAACATTTTTTAAAGATTGACATTGACTTTGGTTAGTAATCATTGCAAAATAAACTGCGAGTGAGAATTTTCTCATCTGAAATCGAATGGGAAATTTGGTTAAGTAAAATGGGTTTTCTACCGGTCAAGAATTTTCTACTTTCATGGTTTCCCGAAAATTAATTTAACCTCAATTATATGGTTCCGCATCTTGGTTACTATCAACATACTTTCATTGCATAATTTATTTGATGGATCTATATTCCTAATAAGCATGACTATACAACCGTCATTCAACTATATTTCATGATTCGGTAATCCAGAACAATTGATCGTGTTTAGATGTTCCAGTAAAAATAATTTACTGGGATTATCTATGCTTTCATCATCTTTACAAATTTTGTTAAAACTTATATATACACATTTTCATTTGCATACATAATACTATGATATAATGATTGATCGTATCAACAATTTTATTGGTAGGGGTTAATATATAGTAAAAATATCTGAATTTGAAGTGGTGCAGTTTATATTGGTATAGTACTCTCAACCATTGCCGCTATTGGATCTCCCGTAAAGTTTATAAAAGTATCATTTGAAAATGTCACATTTAATTGTACCTCTCCAAGATCTATACAGTTTTACCCATTACCATCACCTACATGAAGTATTATTCATTGTGCAAATTTCTATCAATATAATTTGCATTGTAAATAACATTTCGTGTAGTATTTTGAGTTAATACTTCAAGTCCCCTCTCTCCAGTGACACGAGATATTGCAATATATCACTGACATGGGTAAAAACTGATTGTTGAAGATAGGTCCATTCTTATTTAAAGATTGACATTGACTTTTGTTTTTTTTTTTTTTGGTTTTTTTTATAGTCATAGTAAAACAAACTGCGAGTGAAATTTTTTCCTCTGAAATCAAATTAGTAATTTGGTTAATTCAGACGGGCTCATAATCACTATACCAATCAAGAATTTTCATCCCAAATATTGAGCTTTGTTTTATTGAGAACAGAGGTTAAATAACTGGGTAAGTTTTTTCATATAGAATTCTGGACACAATCTAGTGGAATATCAAATCTAGAATGTGTAGTCCTACCTCTTGGAAGGAGTAGGGATGCTATTCCACCGGTTGCTACAGGCAGAACAATATCACATCCCCATGAAGGACTAAACATAATATTTTCTAGATAAATTATCGATAAATGTCTTGTCAGTTCCACCACGTAAAGAAAAAAATAATCAACCTTCATCACTATCAATTACTGACATTATTTTATTATAAACATTCTTCTACTCATCAATCAACAAAGGTAATACCTTAGCATGATCCGCCTTCATTTCTTCTTTAATATAATATGTCTCATCTAGTATCAATAAATTATCTATTTCAGACGTTAAAACTCCATTCATTACTGGCATTCCAGAGAAAATTTTTTAACTTATAGAGTTTGCAACATTTATATTTGTTCTCCTCAATTAAAAATTTGTTAAAATATAGATTAATGAATTACTTCATTCGTCTTTTTAAGTGTTACACTTTCCTTTTTGTGGTGCTTGGAAATAAATGTTATGTTATTGTATTCAGAATGTTTTGAAGGTTAATAATTTTTACTAATTATACTTAAATTATTATTTTTTTGATATTCATTAAAATAAAACTCAAAAGGAATAAAGTCAAATGTGACTCATCTTATTTTATTATTTAATTATTGTAATTCTTCAACTAAATCAATTTTATTAACTTATCTTAAATTCCTGTCATTTTCTAGTATTACACTTATTATAAAATGGAGGGAACATTTCTTAAAAGATAGATAAAAAAAATTCAATTTTTTCTTCTTTATTTATATATGGATCTATTTGCACCCCCAATATAATAACTCTTTATACACTCGATTCTTTTATTTACAATACTATATTTTACGAAAATAATTAATTTACTTTAAACCAATTATCCATAAAATATGAGTTTTCACAATTCCCTTAACAATAGTACAATTTTTTTGTATTATTTTTAATATACTAAAACATATATAAGATTTATATTATTTATTATATATTTATATTTATATACAATTATAATAATATAATTATAAAACATAGTTTTTAACGATTAACAACTATATAATTGCATATTTATTAGGAGGAGTGACATATTTTTGTGAAAACATGGTCTATATATATAAATATTTTTCATATATTCATTAATGTATCTTTTAATAATATAAAATCCATATATACATTGCGAATTACACATTAATATTCCATATAAATTTGAAATTCTAAATTTTTTAAAAACAGAAAATTGTGGGAACTCCACATAAATTGGAAATTAAATATCTTTTAAAGACAAAAAATTGGGATTGCCATATACACATTAATATATCATGAATAAATATATATGATGTGCAATGTATTTTGCTTACATCATTTACAACACCAAAAAAAATTATAACTAAAATTAAGACCAAACCTACACAAAATTACCGAAATTACAATATGATGACCATATTGAAACATAAGCGCAACATAATTTTTAGTGTCCAGTGCATAACCTCTCGTCGTAATAAACCTATGGTGCAGAAATTGAAAATGTCTATTAATGTCATAATAATTATATGGTGTAAAACTGAAAATTTATAAATAAATAATAAATGCAGCAATACAATCTAAAATAAATAAAATAAAAAATGCAAAATAATAAAATATAAAAAAGATAAAATAAAAATGCAAAAGTAATAAAATCCAGAATAAATAAAATAAAAAGCAAAATTTCTAATTTGATCTTTCAAATCTTTTTAAAAGTGAATATATTGTGACACAACATGATAGATATAGTGAGAATTTATAAGTAAATGATAGATTTTATACACGATAGGCCAAAATCTATAATGAATAAATAAATATATTCCAAAATCTAAAATTAGTAAATTGAAAAATGCAACATAATGTAGATATAATAAAATATACAAAATTTCAAATCTTTCAAATCTTTTTTGAAATGAACATTGTGGGAATTCCATATAAATTGAAAATTACATATATTTCAAAAATTGATAATCTGTAATGAATAAATAATAAATAGATAAATAATGCAAAAATCTAAAATTAATAAATAAAAAAATGGAAAAATCTATAAAAATTAGAAATTTGAAATGGAGACACCACATTAAATGTAGGATAGGTTGTTCACTAATGCTTTAATATATATATAGATTTGTATGGTATAAATCAAGGTTATCAAGATCTAGATCTTATGTGGAATTATTTTTCCATTTGCAAGATTGGGATCGTATGATCGTATTCAGATCCTAAGATCCTATGAAATTAGGACCAAAAAAATATATTCATATTGCATATTAACAAATTACAATAACCAATATCAATATACAATAATTTGTTTATCAAAAAAATAATAATAATTGAGCATTTAAGACATGATGCTTGAGCTGGGTTAGATTTGTCATTAGAACTTTTCATATTTTCGTCAGTCTCAACCATTGTCTCATTGGATTCATCATCATCCATCTGGACAGAGGATTTAGGACTAAGATCTCCATCAGCAGGGGGTGCTGGAAGGAGATGCTACGGCAAGGGCGGCGGTAAAAAGAGGAAGGGGATGCGAAGGCGACGATAGGAAGAGAAGGGGATACGACGGCGACGTCAACAACAGGAAGATGAAGGAGATACAACGGCGACTATTGGAAGAGGAAGATGAAGGGCATGCGAAGAAAATGGAGATGCAAACAAAAATCCCTAGATCTGGATTTTGGAAAAGAATGGAGGACTGAATGAAAAATAAGAGGGTGGGATCGGATCGTTCAAAGATTTTAAAATCTTGTATAGATCCTATAGATTTTATCCAGATCTCACCCTAATTTAGATCCCATACAGATCTTGATCGTTTTGACTTTGTGGGATCGTAGAATCGATCTAGATCTAGATTTTAATAACCTTAGTATACACTTCCACTACCACTTTCTCAGGCTTTTATTTTAATGGCTCCTAAAAAAAGGTCACCATCTTTGAATTTTCATACATGCTCATTTTACATGTATAGATATATAAATATGCTGAATGTATAAATATATACAGGTGAGAGTTAATGTACCATAATCAGTTATTGATTTTGGGTTAAATATCATATAATGAATTCAGCCTGTATGAACTCAATTAAAATCTTTAAACTCAAATGATAGGGGCCACGGTCTTTTAATTTAATTGCCACATTAGTGGTACTCCAATTCATTCCAATTCATGTCAGTGAATTGAATTCCCCTTTACTAATGTAGATGCTCTAATATGAGTAAATTGGAGTTGATTTGTACTTTTCTTTAGTAAATGTGAAATGGTGATTGTGATCGATGGGAGCAGTGGCCACGTGCGGAGCAGCTGACAGTGCCTGAGCAATATCCGATCCAGCAGAGAGTTGAGACAAGACAACATATGCTATGCTTTTAACTCTTATTAACCCAGCAGGTTGATTCCACATTTTTTACCATTTGCAGAAAGGCACTATTTTGTTTGTGAATGGTGGAGGGATTTTGTGTAGTTTTTAGAGAAACGTGCACGAATAGTGAGGTACTTACTGATTTGCAAAAAGCCGAAAGGGTTCTGTGCTGTAACCTTTTCTCTGGTATATACTGGATTAGTTTTCAATCGTTACATCAAACATCATAATAATTGTATGGTACAGATCACGTGAGGGTAAACATGTCATTTGAATATTTATTATTTTATTTTGTGTTTGTTATAAATTAAAGCTTGCATGCTATCAGCTTTTTCAGAATGTGCAATGATGAAGACGCCCGACTAATGATGACTGGAGACAAAACATAATTGGAGGAGAAGTCGGCGACTTTTCAAATTCAATTGAAACATAAAAGATTTTCAATCAAATAATAAGAGAAGACAGAATGTGAGAATATTTGAAACAGCATTTGACCACATTACAGACAGAATGTTATGTCACATAACGCAAATTCAAATGAAACAGAATGTTTGGTACTTAGAGACAGCATGATATGTTATTTGAGACAGAATATTATGTCACATTACGCAAATTCAAATGAAACAGAATGTTTGGTACTTAGAGACAGCATGATATGTTATTTGAGACAGAATGTTATGTCACATTACAAAAATTTAAATGAAACAGAATGTTTGGCACTTAGAGACAGCATGTTATGTTATTTGAGACACAATGTTATGTCACATAACACAAATTCAATGAAACAGAATGTTTCTTCTATTTTCTTTCGTGAAGTGATGCTACCGCCAAGTCCTATCACCAGTTGTTTCTTCTCCGGCCTTTTCTTCTCATCAAATATGAAAACTTTTGTTTTTGCTCCACTCATATTTGCGCCCAAAAGATAATGAGAAATAGGAACTTTTGAAATTCAACACTCGATTACAAACTCTACGTATTCATGGTGAAACAATCATACCAAAATTTGCATATTCAGAAAGAAAGAAGGTGATGCTGACTGGGACCATTGTTTATTATTTAAATTCAGGGAGATAGGAAAAGACTCAATTATCCCCACATATAATATTAACCCTTAGATCAAAACTCTATCCAAAGGCTGAGAATAACCCTAGTATGTACTTACCCAGGATAGGAACCAAACCCGCAAAAAGCTAGGTTGTGTGCTGTTTTTGGGGTTTATAACAGCGTACAGTAGTCGTATTATACAATGTTGTCAGCAAGGAACGTGAGTTCAGAACAGAATAAATTAAACATAAGTTTAGTGTCCGTCAAATTCTTTTATACTAGTATTTTAAGAAACATAATTTGTTTTGTCCGAAAAGACAAAACAGTCATCGGGTTTGTATACGAATCAGATCTCAACCACGAATTAAGTAATTAATTAATTAAGGAATATTAGTTTTGAATCAAAGGATGTTGGTTCCTGTCAATCACACATAAAGCGCAGAAGTAAGAAAACGCTCATCGTATAAGTAAGCATAGACAGTTGCTTAAAACAAAATTTCCTCGCGCTACTCAAGATGGTTCCTGTAGAAACCAACTTGGGTCCATGTTGGTTCATGTATGAACCAGTAGGAACCAGCATACTTTGATTAACTTGGTTCGTGGTTGAGATCTAGTACCAATGTCATGAATCAAGGATAACAAAAAGTTATGTTCTTAAAGTACGTGCAAAGAATTTGGGACATGGTACAGTGTTGCCGAAATGGTTCCTGTGCTGGAACCCTTTTCTCCAGTATATGCTGGATTACCTTTCAACCGTTAGATCAAAAATTATATTAATTATATGGTATAGATTAAGTGAAGATAAAGATGTCATTTGGATATTTATTATTTTATTTTAATTTAGTTTTAAATTAAACTCTGCAGGCACATAGTTTTTTCAGAATGCACTAATGATGAAGGCGCCGACTAATGATGACCGGAGACGAAGCAGAATTGGAGGAGGAGAAGGCAACTCTTCAAATTCAATTTGAATTTGAAACGTTTTTTAATCAAAGCATAAGAGAGAAGATATAAACTTCAAATCCTATTAAATTTAATAACTAAAAATGAATATCTATATCTAATTTCAAAAGGAATAAAAAGAGAGAAGATTTACCAGAAGATTTCTCTTCCACCATAACTCACCTCCACAAAGCCCATTCACTCTCATCTTGTTCACAGAGCCGATTTATTCCGTTGAGTAGATATTAACGCAGTACCCCGATATCACTCTCTTAAGCACGCAGAGAAAGATTCCAATTCGAAGTTTTGAACACAGAGACGTAGAAAGAGGTTTGAAATCAGAACGAGAATTCGAAGTTTCCTACCAAGAAAGGGGTTTCGCTTCCTGACAGAACGCAGAAAGGGGTTGCACATCTGGGTTTTTAATCATAGAAGAGAAAAATATGGTACGCGTTTCTTAACCATTCTGCCTACGAAGTTGCAAAACAAAGGGTTTTGTGTATAGCTTTCAGAATTTATTTTTTTTTGCTTGAGTCGGGTTTCGTCTAATGTTTGTTAAGTCAAAACAGAATTACATAACAACCAAAATATAATCTTATATAACATAAAGCAGAATGGTTGCTAGTCCGAAAAGAATGGTTATAACACAGAACAGAATGGTTTCTAGTCCGCACAGAATGGTTACTAGTCGGCACAGACTGTCAATCAATTTATAAAAGTATGTCACGTATGGCATAACATAATGTTAGAAAATTTGAAAAGCATTTGACCACATTACAGACAGAATGTTATATCACATAATTCAAATTCAAATAAAACAGAATGTTTGATACTTAGTGATAGCATGCCATGTTATTTTAGACATAATGTTTTGTATCCTAAATCAACAAGTAAACAAGTAATGAATGTCACGTTACAGATATGGATTTCAGTCGTCAAACCAATGGCGCCAGAGCTTTAAAAGGTGATTATAATGTATTGTCTATCAAACCAAATCGAAATAGCTTACCAGGTATGATCTCATCGTGGCTTCATTCACGGTTGGATTATCTTCACGATTTCCCGCCATAGTATTTTATTCTTCCTCCAAAATGTCAGTTTCAGCATTTCCGGTTGTATTCTCTTCTTCTTCGTCCAAAGCAGTTCCGGCGGTATTCTCTTATTCTTCCTCCAAAATATCTTCTGATTCACAGGGTATCTTGTGTTAGGTGGTGCTTTAATTGTGCCATTATTATAGTAGTTGGAGGTTGGGGGTTGAAGGCAATCACAGCCTCTCCCATCCCTGCACTTGGCCCTATAAATACCTGTTATTCTTGCTGAAGAAAGACACACCAAAACAAAGAGAGGAGCAACAAAGAGGCATTAGCAAAGCAGCCAATGTTTTCTTCTGTCTGCTGAATTTAGTGGGCAAAATTGGCCCAGAGAGTGTTAGGGTGTTTTGGTAGGCTTTCTTCTTTTGTGCGTAGTCTACATTTGTTGAGTGGGTTTTGTGGGTCCGGGAATTATTGTCCAAACCCTTTTTGTAATATTTCCCCTCATAGTAAAATTTGTTTCTCCTTTTGCCTGTGGATGTAGGTCGATTTGACCGAACCACGTAAATTCCCCATGTCTATTTATTTTGCTGCATTTAGCTAATTTGGGTACACTTCCGCAACAAACTGGTATCAGAGCCCTGATTGCGTAGTATGCTCTGTGGTCGCAGTTAATCTGATCTTCCACATCAGAAACGCATCTCGGTTAAGCTACCCTTTTGTGGGCCTTGTTTGTGCCTATTGTTAGCAAAATGTCGGCCATAAATATTAAGGTTGATAAGTTCACGGGGAGGAATAGTTTTAGCCTATGGCAAATCAAAATGCGGGCTTTGTTAAAGCAACAAGGCATGTGGGCTCCATTAAAAGAAAAGGTAGATCCAGATAATGCTGAGATGGTGAGCCTGGAGGAGAAGGCTCATTCAACCATCTTACTGTGCTTGGCAGATGATGTCTTTACCGAAGTTGCAACGGAAACCAAGGCGTCTGGTTTGTGGTTAAAACTAGAAAGTCTTTACATGACTAAGTCTTTAACCAACAAGTTGCTATTAAAGCAACGTTTGTTCAGCCTACGGATGCAGGAAGGTACATCTCTTCGAGACCATCTCGATAGATTAAACACTATCTTGCTGGAGTTACGTAATATTGATGTCGTTATCGAGGACGAAGATGCTGCATTGATATTATTAGTATCTTTACCACTATCATTTGAAAATTTTGTACAGTCATTTATAGTTGGTAAAGACAAATTAACAAATTACATTAACCAATATCAATAGACAATAATTTGTTTATCAAAAAAATAATAATAATTGAGCATTTAAGACATGATGCTTGAGCTGGGTTAGATTTGTCATTAGAATTTTTCATATTTTCGTCAGTCTCAACCATTGTCTCATTGGATTCATCATCATCCATCTGGACAGCGTGTTTAGGACTAAGATCTCCATCAGCAGGGGTACTGGAAGGAGATGCTACGGCAAGGGCGGCGGTAGAAAGAGGAAGGGGATGCGAGGGCGACGATAGGAAGAGAAGGGGATACGACGGCGACGTCAACAACAGGAAGATGAAGGAGATACAACGGCGACTGTTGGAAGAGGAAGATGAAGGGCATGCGAGGAAGATGGAGATGCAAATAAAAATCCCTAGATCTGGATTTTGGAAAAGAATGGAGGACTGAATGAAAAATAAGAGGGGTGGGATCGGATCGTTCAAAGATTTTAAAATCTTGTATAGATCTTATAAATCTTATCCAGATCTCACCCTAATTTAGATCCTATACAGATCTTGATCGTTTTGACTTTGTGTGATCGTAGAATCGATCTAGATCTAGATTTTAATAATCTTAGTATAAACTCCAACTACCACTTTCTCAGGCTTTTATTTTAATGGCTCCTAAAAAAAGGGCACCATCTTTGAATTTTCATACATGCTCATTTTACATGTATAGATATATAAATATGTTGAATGTATAGATATATACAGGTGATAGTTAATGTACCATAATCAGTTATTGATTTTGAGTTAATGTACTCAATTCAAATCTTTAAACTCAACTGATAGGGCCCACGGTCTTTTAATTGCCAAAAGTGGTACTCCAATTCATTCTCATTCATGTCAGTGAATTGAATTCCCCTTCACTAATGTAGATGCTCTAATATGAGTAAATTGGAGTTGATTTGTACTTTTCTTTAGTAAATGTAAAATGGTGATTGTGATCGATGGGAGCAGTGGCCACGTGCGGAGCAGGTGACAGTGCCTGAGCAATATCCGATCCAGCAGAGAGTTGAGACAAGACAACATATGCTATGCTTTTAACTCTTATTAACCCAGCAGGTTGATTCCACATTTTTTTACCATTTGCAGAAAGGCACTATTTTGTTTGTGAATGGTGGAGGGATTTTGTATAGTTTTTAGAGAAACGTGCACGAATAGTGAGGTACTTACTGATTTGCAAAAAGCTAGGCTGTGTGCTGTTTTTGGGGTTTATAACAGGAGTCCGAACACACAGTGCCATGGCAGGTACTGACAATAATCTTTTATGCCAGCCGCCAAAATTCCTCAACTTTTGTACCCGAAAAGGCATAAAAACCCCTGGTTCGTGGTGTGGTTCGTCTACGAACCGGGTTAATAACCACGAACCATGGGATTAATTAGTAAAGGTGATTAAGGAAGCATGGTTCGTCGTTAAAGTTGTGGGCCGGAGACGAACCGCTGCCATTGACGACGAACCACGGCCCCACGTGGCAATGTGGGTTCGTCTTTAGTCGACCATTACGCACGACGACCCACCCACATACCACGCACCATGCCCTATTATTATTACTCATTAATTTTTATTATAAAATCAATTTAATCCAATCATATTTATTATTATTATTTTAATTAATACTCTTAAAATGACAATATTTATTGTATTATAATTAATGAAGTATTATGGAAATATAATTATTTTAATTTTCCGTCTACAAATATTATAAAATCTATTATAACAAAATAATAATAATAAGTTTTATGTATTATTAATATTATATTGTTATTATTAATATTATTATTATTATCATTATTATTAATATTCTTTTACTATTGTTTGTATAATAATTATTATAATGTATTTATAGTTTTAATACTCCTAAAAATATAATTATTAATATAAATATTAAAATTATTAATTATTATTATTAATTTAATAATAGCAAAAATATTAATTATTAATATAATTATTTTATTATGAATATTAATAATATTATAATGATTAATTATCATTATTATTATTTAGTAATATAATTATTTTATAACTATAATAAATGTTAAAATTATTTTATACTTTCTCCGTTCCTTTTTATTTGACATGGTAGGAGTTTTGTTACTGTGCATTGAGTAACTTTGATAGGATTTCATGTATACAGTTATATAGATGAAGAAATAGTCAAACATTTTTAATAGTAATAAAATATTAATAATAATGATAATATTTATTCCATTGCAGTGCACCCGCGCCGACGAGTCGAACACCATCACCATGGGTGCCTACTCTTACGTCTCGGAGCTCTGGAAGAAGAAGCAATCCGATGTCATGCGCTTCATACTTGGGGTTCGTTGTTGGGAGTATCGTCAGCTTCCCGCCGGCGTCCGCGTCACCCACCCTACTCGCCCCGGCAAGGCAAGACGCCTCGGCTACAAGGCAAAACAGGGGTATGTGCTTTACCGTGTCCGTGTTAGACGTGGTGGAAGGAAGAGGCCAGTTCCAAAGGGGATTGTACATGGTAAGCCCACCAACCAGGGTGTTACTCAGCTGAAATTCCTGCGAAGCAAGAGTTCCGTGGTGGAGGAACGTGCTGGCAGGAAACGTGGGGGCATTAGGGTTCGTTGAATATCTAATTTTACTTTCTAGTTCTTAACCATAAAGCATCCTATAATGCCCCAACACAAGTATCAAAATAAACATTAAACAAGAGGAGCAATCAGAATAAGAGTTTACTACCAACTTTAAATCCAGCAAATAATTACAAATTATCATTGAAAACGGGTATGATCAGGCATTGAATAAAAAACAAAATTGTAAGTAGACCGGAGACAAGGTAGA
The DNA here is from genome assembly GCA_030278955.1 of Hygrophila difformis. NCBI lineage: Eukaryota > Viridiplantae > Streptophyta > Magnoliopsida > Lamiales > Acanthaceae > Hygrophila > Hygrophila difformis. The sequence goes on along the minus strand of JAOANR010000012.1, from coordinate 40,969,877 downwards.
AAAACTTTACCATAATGCTGGAAATTCACGAAACCCACAAATACAAAGCAAGTTCCATTATAAAAACCTAGTCTTGAATAAAAGCCCAAGTCTTGAAATTGAACAAGCGCGTGTATTAAGCATGGACAAATGGACATGAAGAAGTGTAAAGTCGACGAGAAGAAAGCGGGAACTCGCCGACGAAGAAATCGAAAAGACGTCGCAGTAAAAAGCATTTAATTTTTAGTCGTTGGAATTTGCAACTCTAGTTACTAGTCTATTAGCAGGAGGAAAAGTGGAAAGCTGGAGTTGCCATCAAATTTTTAGAGTTTTTTTTTCCTTGAATAGGTAGTCGAACCAAAACATATAGGTCGAAAGTCGGGGTCTTCTCCGTTCCTTTTTATTTGACACGGTAGGAGTTTTGTTACTGTGCATTGAGTAACTTTGATAGGACTTCATGTATACAGTTATATAGGTGAAGAAATAGTCAAACCTTTTTAATAGTAATAAAATATTAATAATAATGATAATAATTATTCCATTGCAGTGCACCCGCGACGACGAGTCGAACACCATCACCATGGGTGCCAACTCTTACGTCTCCGAGCTCTGGAAGAAGAAGCAATCCGATGTCATGCGCTTCATACTTGGGGTTCGTTGTTGGGAGTACCGTCAGGTTCCCGCCGGCGTCCGCGTCACCCACCCTACTCGCCCCGACAAGGCAAGACGCCTCGGCTACAAGGCAAAACAGGGGTATGTGGTTTACCGTGTCCGTGTTAGACGTGGTGGAAGGAAGAGGCCAGTTCCAAAGGGGATTGTACATGGGAGGCCCACCAACCAGGGTGTTACTCAGCTGGAATTCCTGCGCAGCAAGAGTTCCGTGGTGGAGGAACGTGGTGGCAGGAAACGTTGGGGCATTAGGGTTCGTTGTTGGGAGTACCGTCAGCTTCCCGCCGGCTTCCGCGTCACCCGCCCTACTCGCCCCGATAAGGCAGGACGCTTCGGCTACAAGGCAAAACAGGGGTATGTGGTTTACCGTGTCCGTGTTAGACGTGGTGGAAGGAAGAGGCCAGTTCCAAAGGGGATTGTACATGGGAGGCCCACCAACCAGGGTGTTACTCAGCTGGGATTCCTGCGCAGCAAGAGTTCCGTGGTGGAGGAACGTGGTGGCAGGAAACGTGGGGGCATTAGGGTTCGTTGTTGGGAGTACCGTCAGCTTCCCGCCGGCGTCCGCGGCACCCACCCTACTCGCCCCGATAAGGCAAGACGTCTCGGCTACAAGGCAAAACAGGGGTATGTGGTTTACCGTGTCCGTGTTAGACGTGGTGGAAGGAGGAGGCCAATTCCAAAGGAGATTGTACATGGTAAGCAAAAATTATTATTATTATTAATAAATAATAGCAAAAATTTATACATTATTATTATTAATTTAATAATAGCAAAAATTATTTTGACTATATTTATTACTTTCTCTTTTGTTATAATAATAAATATTTTTGATTAATAATTTTCTCTAATAATATTGTAACAAACATAAAATAATTGTAACTATGAAAGGATTATATTATCATTAATAATTGTCTACTGAAAGGCGTCGTGTATGCCCAAATTTCAACTTGCCGCCACCCCATCCACCATCCCCTCCAGCTCTTTGAATCTGCAAGGCCATACTGAATGTCCCGAGAGGAGTAATATTTGGAATGTCATAGTCATCACATTCTTCATGATGCAGTTATTGTGCTTCCAATGACGGTCCTTACCAATGCCGCCCATGCCAAATGTTGTATTTTCCAATACCTTCCAATTTCTGATTCGGACAAAATTGATAGGCCATACTAAATGTTCCCGAAAGGAGTAATTTTTTTAATGTCACGACCGCAACAGTAACGTTGATGTTGTGACCGTGCTTACCGTTGATGCATGCCCAGTGTTTCACAACATCAACATTCACCATGATGTGGCGCTTGTGATTCCGAATGTGGCACTCTTACCTATACCTCTCATTCCCCTGAAATGGAACTGCCGACTTACAACACTAACCTGCAGTTAAGCATCCAGAATATATAAATCATTAGAATGAATAATAATAATAATAATAATAATAATAATAATAATAATAATAATAATAATAATAATAATAATAAAAAACCATTAGATTTGTTATGTGAAAAACTGTAAAATTACCTCTAGTGAATCATTGTTGGGAATTCATCCTAGTAGCTCAATTTAACTCCCTTCGTTGATTACTCTCTGCAGCCTTCTGCACCATATGCAACCAAAATAAATGGTGCTATCTACGGTGCTGGTGGCTATGATGGGGACTGCAGAATTTTATCCTCTCGGAAAGCCGATTGTTCAAGCTCTGTGATGTAAGATTTGAGCTTGATGCACGCCCCGTGTTTAACCTGTCGCAACACGACCGTTGTGGGACAGGCTATACTCATGCTACACGAAAGGAGTAATATTTGGAATGTCACGATCACTACATTCATCCTGATGTAGTGATTGTGCTTCCAATTAGGGTCATTACCAATGCCGCCCATTCCAAATACGTTCAAATGTTGTATCTCCAGCCACTGAAGTTGAACACCAAAACCCTGAATTGGATGAGTCTTCTCAAATTGAAAGAGATTTGGAATTGCATAGCAGATGCATGGACATAGGGTCTTTAAATAGAGTTGCCCAAGATTCAGGTGCCCTTTTGTCCTCCATCTACCTATCCCCAACAGTTAAATTGAGGGGTAATACCACACACCAAGGCTTGCCCCTCTGAATGTTCTACGGTCCTAGTGCACCCGCTTCCATTTTGACCGCTAAGCAATGGGAGGTGGATCGAACCGTCGTCATTACCAATGCCGCCCAGGCCAATGTTGTTGTTACAAACGTGGCGACCATGTCCAAATGTTGTATTTGGGCAATACCTACAAGTAAACATTACAAAATAATATTAATAACGGCGATCAATACATTTTTGTAAAGTTAATGCTAATAATATGAATAGTAATAATGAAATTAATACGACTAATACCACTCTGGCCGCCTGAGTTTATATTGTGATCAATCCGCTGCTATCCTTTTCCCATGGCATCTCGCATTGGCCACTGAACCGCCCAATTTCCTTTGGAATGTCGTGTATGCCCAATTTTCAACTTTCCGCCTCCCCATCCACTATCTTCGGCAGCTCTTTGTATTCGTAGGTCATTCTCAACATTCCGAAAGGAGTAATATCCGGAATGTGACGACCGCAGCATTCACCTTGCTGCGACGCTTGTGATTCCGAACGTGGCACTCTTACCTATACCTCCCATTCCCCTGAAGTGGAACTGCGAAATGTCGACGTCCCATGTGGCAAAATTTACCCAATCTCCGAAATGACCTACAGTTATCATAGCAAACATTGTGCACAATATGATATTAGTACGCGGCCAAACAATAATAATAATAATAACAGTTAAGAAGACGCGCGCTAATTTTCTTTATCCAAAGGACATACTTATTTCTAGATGGACACCACGCTAATGCTTGCCCCTCCGAGTGTGGTCATTCTGGACCTTCCACGGGGATAATGCCGACTTTAATTTTTCCTTCATGTCACTCCGATTATACTCTTACCTATACCTCCCATACCAACTGAAATCGATGTACGAACTTGCAACAGTAACCTGTAGTTGAACATACATAATATCTAAGCTAATAGGCTTACTAATAATAGTAAAAACTGTGAACAAATATATAAGACAATAACGATAATAATAATAATAATAATTTGGAATGGTAATTACTGTTGTACCCATTGCATTTCTTCTCCCTATGTTCAACCTCTCTCAACCTCCCTACACGAAAGGAGTAATATTTGGAATGTCGACTCATAGTGTTTCTTCTCCCGATGCCCCTTTATTATGTCGGGCCGTAGTGTTTCTTCTCCCTATGCTCAACCTCTCTCAGCCGACTGCTCTCTTTCCTCCATCTCCCTATTCCCAACGGTTTCACGTGTTTCTACGTTTCCCCGTACATGCGTTGCCAAATCTACCACTACAATAATTTTCTGAACGGACATTACCAATGCCGCCCAGACCAAGTGTGACGCGTGTGAGTCGAAGTGTAGCCATTACCAATGCCGCCCAGGCCAATGTTGTCTTTTCGAATGCCGCTCATGTCCAATTGTTGTACTTGGACAATACCTACAGGTAAACATTACAAAATATTATTAATAATGGCGATCTAAAAAATTTAATTAATATTAATGCTAATAATATGAATAGTAATAATACGAAATCAGTCACAATAAATTATTGATAATATTATTATCAATATAATCAATAATTATCAATAATTATTAAAAAAAATTAACCATTATTATCAGTAATGGTAACTTATTACCATTATTGATAATGGTAAATTAATACTCATAATTTACCATTATTAATAAAAAAATGATAAAAAATTACCCAACATTTTTATAATTAGTAAAATAATTAGAATTAATAATTAATATATAATATTATTATCATTTTCAGAACTATTTAATAATAAATAATATGAAAAATTTGAGGCGGGTGCAAAACTATAGGGTTAAGGGTTTAGGGTTTAGGGTTTAATTTTTATGGTTTAGGGCTTAGGGTTTAGGGTTTAAGGATAAGGGCGAAAATACCACTTTTTCAAAAAAATTGGGGCGGGGCGCGAAAATTAAGGGTGGGCCGTGTACGACCCATGCGGTTCGTGCACGACCCACGGGTTCGTACACGAACCCCTGGGCCGTACACGGCCCACCGGTTCGTATACCGGGTTCGCGACGCATAAGTTCGCGAACCCACCTTTTTCCCCCACTTTCCCACTTTCTCTTTTCTTCTCTTTTCTTCTCCACTTTCCCTTCGGCGGTTACTCCGGCGATTTCTCTTGCAAAATGGACGACACCATTCCGGCGGATCTCTCGTGGGCATTGGGAGAGACGGAGGCGGGCAATGATGCGCGTGGGAGCCAGGCGGGCGGAGAGGGCGGCGGCGCCGGCACGAGCGGCGGCAACGTGGGCGGGACCGGGCCATCTTCGGCCGCCGCGCCGCCGGCCAGGGAAGCGGCGGTGCTTCTGCCACCCTCCGGCAATGATCCCCGACGGGTTAGGCTTATTAGTATTTTTTAATTTTTTAATTTTTTGTTATACCATTACTTAATTATTTAATTGTGTGAATTTTGGTGAATTATTATTTTTATGTTTAATTGTGTTGATATTGTTGGATTAGCTTTCATGTATGTTCACGAGCTTTTGATTAATTGATCATTGTTAGTTTAGGGTTTAGGGTTTAGGGTTTTAATTATTTAATTGTGTGAATTTTGTTGAATTATTATTTTTATGTTTGATTATGTTGATATTGTTGGATTAGCTTTTCATGTATGTTCACAATATTTTGATTAATTGATGTTGTTAGTTTAGGGTTTAGGGTTTAGGGTTTTAATTATTTAATTGTGTGAATTTTGTTGAATTATTATTTTTTATGTTTGATTATGTTGATATTGTTGGATTAGCTTTTCATGTATGTTCACAATATTTTGATTAATTGATCATTGTTAGTTTAGGGTTTAGGGTGTTTGATGATGATATTGTGGTATTTTTTGTTAGCTTAATTGATCATTGATAGTTTAGAACTGAATTAATTGGCCGCGATCCTAAATATGGTCGAAAATCAACGGTTTGTTTGATTATTAATCTACTTAATTGTAAATAGTCATTATGTAACGAATTTTATAATAAAACTAGGTTTTTCACCCGTACTCCGCGCACGGGTATTAATTTTTTTAATTTAATACAAACTAATATACTCGATTATTTTAAATATTCAATTAAATATTATATGTATAATTAAATATATTAATTATATAAATAGAAATACTCAATTTATTAATTACCACCCCTACTATTATTTTAATATTATTTTATTAAAATAGAAAATTTATTTTTATTATTTTAATATTCAATTTCTTATTTTTATTAAAATATAAATTGAAAATTTTGATGCATATTAATTACCACCCCTACTGTTATAAATATCATATGTATAATTAAATATATTAATTATATTAAAACTTTCGTCTTTCTAACTCACTGTAATCACCACAAAAATATGTCGACTATATATATTAGTATTTATATAAAGGGAACAGATGTAGTATTAATATTATATATGTAGATTAATGACTAGTGTAAAAAATAAATTATCATGATATTAACTTTTATGTATATAGAATAGTGTATATTGATTTTTTCTTACTGATGAAATACTTTTTTTTTATTTTATGTATATAATGTATTTTTTTTGAAAAAAATTAAAATAAAAGTTAATTATAAATTAAAAGGGTAATATAGTCAGCACAATAAAATATGCTTCCAGGATTTATTATAGTTTAGATTAAAAGTAAGCGTACTTTAAATTTATATTAATATTATAATATTATTAAAATAAAATGTTTAATTATTTAAGTATATTTGCACTGATTGCACTGTTCACTGTTCGCTCGCAAGGAGGCAGTCATCAAGCAGACCGACAGCGTCTCGTGCGGCCCGATTGCACTGTTCACTGCAGCCTATATCGTACGTGGCCGTTTCCCGGGTGATTATCCAGATGCTTGGGCCATGCGACAGAGCCAGGCTTTCGATGTGTGGCGCTTTAGTGCAGACCCGGACCAGGGCCCCACACGCAGCACGGCTCTCGCACCCCCAGCCCGGGGTTTGTTTGATGTTGTATCGGAGACTTAGGTGTTTTTTAGATATTTTGTGCACTTTTCACGCATTATTATTTGGAGATATTTTGTGAGGATGTACAGTTCACGTTTCAAGTATTTTATGCACCACATATATTATTGTTACCCAATTCACGTATTATCGAATATTATCGAATCGAATCGAATTATTCTATAAGGTAATTTAATTATTAAACTTAAATATTTAATTTGATTTATAGATGTTAGTTCGTCGATTAAGGAAGTGGAGACAGACAGTAGCTGTTAGTTCGTCGATTTATATGTTTTGATATTGGAAACGTCTGTTGAACTAATCTTTCCTATGCCTTATTAATGCTTTTGGGTCTTTTCCTATCTCTGTGCGAATGGAATTGAAATTTTATTAATGAACTCATCCAGGTAATTAAGAATGTATGATGTTTCGGCATTTCTAACTATTGCCAATTTGAGTTCAAAACATGCTGTTGTCTCCAAACCAACCAAGACAAACAACCAAGAAGTTATTGTATAGCGTCTTTCTGAATAATGGTTTGCGCAGCGAAGTATTCTATGGTACATACTTCCCAAAAAGGAAAAGGAGCCAAACTTTGTGGAACGGAGGGAGTTCTATTATTTTTTTCATGTACGAATTGTAAAACGATGATGATAGGATGTCAAGTCCCCTGATTCTCAATTTTCAGGTTGAGAATTTGATTTCCCCTGCCTTAATTAACCCCACATTCCTTTTGTCAATTTATAATTTGTATGGCATTAACTCCTAGTCCTACGTATTATTTAATTGAATTATAATAAGTTGACAACATTTCATTATGGGACGGTATTAATTAAGTACATGCATTATCGAGACAAGGTAAAAGTCATTAAAGTAGGTATATGATATATACAGGGTAGGTAGTACTATTAATTAAGTAAATGAATATATCCAGACAAGGTAAAAGTCATTAAAGTAGGTATATGCATACAGTGAGGTAGGGCAAAAGAAACATAAATTCCTCAACTTTTGTAGCCTGACAATAATCTTTTATGCCAGCCGCCAAAATTCCTCAACTTTTGTACCCGCCAAAATTCCTCAACTTTTGTACCCGCCAAATATTAATCGAAACATAAAATTCCGAATAATTTCGAATCGAATCACAAATCGAACCAAAAATATTTGATTCCTTTACAACCCTAACTAGTAATACGGAGCTGGGCTGTTTAAGTCTGGGAAAATTAAACAATTCGCTTCATCGTGTCCCGCGCCACCACATGATATACATAAGTGTGGAATGGTTGGTCGGTACTCGGATGGACCGGCGACATCGGCGCTCGGGCCAGGACACCTCTTCCAATTATGGCCCACCGCCCCACACACACTGCAGGTTTGCCGCCTTCTGTAATTCCTAGCTCCTTCTGCCCCCGATGGAATCCGACTTTGTTTCGGTCGACCAGCCTGCCTCGGGCAATCTGGCGTCTTGCACGTTGCGTTGGCAATCGCGGTGGGGACTACCCAGTCGGTCGGGTGGTCCATAGGATACACTCGCGCTTTCCATGACTGGACGAGGACCGCACGCCTGTAGTGTGGTGACACATATGCAGTCTGCTCGTGGTTCACAGCCCTGCGCAGAAAGGTTGGAGCGTTAATTAAACATTATGTCCGTGCCACTTAACCAGTATAAAACCGACTTCTAGTTCAGGCCCGTCGATACCTAATCGCTGCCGATGCATGGGGACACGGTATCAAATGCTGCTGAAACCTCTGGCACGTGCATGTCTTCGAGCCAAGGTTTACTGTGTACTCCTTGCCGTTCTGCTTGACGTTGAACTCATCGGACTTCCTTGTGTCCTTCACTAACAGGGTATGTCCTTCGTCTTTCGCCTTCATCAGCTCCGCATGTGCCCAGTCAGTCAACACAGTAGTGCCGCTCAACGCGTTGTTGTGCCGCTCCGTAAACCAATCAGCAATAGTTGCACGAATGACGTCGAGCATTGAGCACACAGGCAACCTTCGCGCCCACTTCAATACGTGGTTCATGCTCTCTACGGGATTCGTCGTCATCATGTCATAACGACGAACAGGACACTTCACACGCGCAAACTTGTCCTCCCCTACTTTCTCCACTAGATGCGTATATGCGGAAGGACACTGTTGCTTCAACGCATCCATGTGACGATTATAATCTGAATTCTTGTATGCATAGGCAGCCGATGTGAACAGATCATTCACTCTCTTCCCATACCGACCTAGATTGGACTTTATGTGGAACGTACAGAGGACGTGGCGTGCATGTGGTAACACTTGCTCAATCGCAGTTCCAATGCACTTCGCCCCGTCGGACACAATCAACACATCTTTCTGCAGGTGTAGTGCCCGATGTAATTGCAATAGAAACCACCGCCACGTCTCAATTGACTCTGTCGGCCCAACAGCGAATGCAAGCGGGAATAACTGATTGTTTCCGTCTTTCGTTACCGCCACGAAGAGGACACCCTTGTACTTGCCCTTTAAATGTGTCCCGTCGATTGCCATGAAAGGGCGCATCAGTGGCCACCCAGCAATCGAGGCACCCAGTGCAAAGAATGCAAGCCCGAATTTCCCCTCCATGTCCACCGCGTAATCCGTCACCGTATTCGCATTTGTCTCCTTCAGCATGTGTAGGTACGAAGGGATCATCTTGAAAGAACTGTCGTGATCCCCAAAAATTGAGACAATTGCATGGTCCCTAATCTTCCGGGCCATTCCGATCGAGACGTTGACACCTTCTTTACGCAGCTTACTCTGAATCATTAAAGGCTCTAACGTCTTCTCCTCGACAACAATATCTGCGGCATAATAGCTGCCCAAATGTCTCGATGGGAGTGTCGTCGGATTAGGCCTGTCCGGGTCTGCACTGCACGTATGCGGGACCAGTCTGTACACCGTCCAAAGCGATGCCGTTCCCCTTGCTCGCATCTGAAATTCGCAACCATCAACCCTACACCTCACGAAATACCTCGACTTATCCGACTTCCACGTATCAAAACCACACCTAGCATCCACAAGATATTTTGTCAGCTTTTCTTGTAATTTCGCCTTCGTTGGGAAGATTGAGCCGACTGCGAATGATGTGTCCACAGTCTCGTCCACGTGTTCATCCACCAATCGTTCCGGTAAGTCGAAGTGTGGCCGCGGAAGGTTCCACTTCCCATAACTCATCTCTGGGACAACGTATGCTTCTTCAGTCCTCGGCCAGACCGGATTATGCCCTGCTTGCAGCCCGGGCCGCCCCTCTTTCTGGACCCGTTCCTTATTCCGCTCTAGGTCTCTGAGGATATTGTAATACTCTTCCACACCACCGTAACGCAAGGGTGGGTCTGGATCCTCTTCAGCCTCCGATCCCGAGCTATTCTCCTCATCACGTGCTGTATTTCCAGCATCCTCCGCATGGCCATGCTCTACGGCATCTCCGCCGAGATTCACCGCCGTCTCCGGCACCTCATCGTATTGTAAATGCCTCCCTCCTTCACCGATAACACTGCTCGGATATCCAGCAAAATTGCCGATAGCGCTTCTTTCGTATACATTTTCACCAACCGCTCCGTACCCGTGGCTGTTCTCGACTACATTTGCATGCCCAAACATATTCATTGTCGGGGTCGTGCCAAATATGCTCTCCATCACACTTCCCGACTCTAAATTGGCGATTGGGAAATTTCGTTCGGCGTCGTAATTTGTTGAGTGTTGTGTATCTTGTATCCCTTTTATTAAAAACAATTTCACAAACATATGTAAACCTTATAAAATTACGGCTGCATAATATGTAGATGACGTATTTCAACCACACTACAGTGTATCCGTTAAAAAATAATTACAAGCAGTGTAAAAATAAAACTTACGGTTCAGACCCCGCTCTTCCTCGTCGTGTGAATGCCACTCGCCCTGGTACCATGTGCTGCCGCTTAGCTGCTCAAACCAAGACATTGTTCTGAATAGTGGATCAATCACCCATAAGTAACAACATAACAATTTTACCGATTTATTACAACAATATGTTTAATAGTAATAACAATAATTTTAATTATTATAAACTACAATATGTTAATAATTTTTTCAATAATAATAGCAATAATAACAATAGTAATAATAATGATAACACCAATAACACTATTATTAGTAGCAACACTATTCTTATTAATAACAGTAATTACTAATCTCCATTATACCACCAATAATTTCCTGGAAAGGACTGTGCAAGAACCAACAGATTCGTGGGCAATAAGCTGGACGAATCACACATTAAAGATTGACCTGTGGTTCGTGGTCTAAGGGTTGGTGGTGCACACATCGACCACGAACCACCACGAACCACATACCTTAACACGGCCCTGTGGTTCGTGGTAGCTTACCACGGCCCCGTGGTTCGTGGTACTGGTTCGTGGTCGCAAATGGACCACGAACCCCAGTGTGGGCCGTGGTTGCAAATGGACCACGACCCTGTGGTTGCAACCACGAACCGCAAGGTTTTTTTTTCAACGGCCCACAAATTATAATTATGATAATTAATACTACTACTAATAATAATAATAATAATAATATATAACTGACAAATGTAACATATACTTAAGTTATTAGTAATACTCTAAGTATTAATAATACCAACAACAACAATATTTATTTTTCTAAAATAAGTAATAATAATAGAAATCATTAATTTAAAATTAAGCAAAAATAATAGTAACCATGAATCTAAAATAAATAATACCAACAACAGTAATATTTATTAACATAAATTCTGAAATAATAATAAAAGAGCAAAATAATTAAAAATCTGTGACGTAAATTTTTTTTAAAAAAAAAGAAAGGATATCATACGCAACCATGAATTTAATTCAAAAAATCACTTTTCTTTATTTACTAAATATAATATGAAGACTATAAAAGGGAATTTAATTAAATTACTAAATACCATTGCTAAAGAAACCATAGATCTACAATTTATGCTTAACAAAACCAACATCTCTCATTACACACATTAAATAACTTAGATCCGAAACGAAAACTAACAATTTATTTAGTCAACCATTTCAAAACAACAATTTAAAGATAAATCTCTTACGGAGACGTCGTGCCCTGGAGCCTTAATTCTTCAATACTTTGTCTCACTGGATGCTCCCAAGATGCGCAAGATAAATCTTGTTTCCCTTACAAATTTCTCTTGTTAAAAATGAATGTTGGACAGTGCAAATGAAAGAGAAGAGTATAAGCTCTATATCCAAATTTATTGGTTTCATCCATGGTGGGTGGTCAGGAATAAATTATGTCCACCATGCCTGGGTCGGGATAATAATACAAGGTTCGTATAAGAACCACTTCAATGACCGAACCACTTTCCCGTTTCCCAATGTCTGATGGGGAATAAATCCAGCCCCACATCTGGGCAATGGTTCGTGCAAGAACCACATGGACCGTGGTCAATCTAAAAAATCACGAATCCATAGCCACGTGTACCCGTGGTTCGTCTTCAACACATAGGGATCGTGGACGGTCCCTGCCGCTGAAGACGAACCAGTCATCCTTAATCACCCTTATTAATTAATCCAATGGTTCGTGGTTATTAACATGGTTCGTACACGAACCACACCACGAACCAGGGGTTTTTATGCATTTTCGGGTACAAAAGTTGAGGAATTTTGGCGGCTGGCAAAAAAGAGTATTGTCAGGACCTGCCATGGCACTGTCCATAATTTCTTCTTTATAACAGCATACAGTAGTCGTATTATACAATGTTGTCAGCAAGGAACGTGGGTTCAGAACAGAATAAATTAAACATAAGTTTAGTGTCCGTCAAATTCTTTTATACTAGTATTTTAAGAAACATAATTTGTTTTGTATGAAAAGACAAAACAGTCATCGGGTTTGTATACGAATCAGATCTCAACCACGAATTAAGTGATTAATTAATTAAGGAGTATTAGTTTTGAATCAACGGATGTTGGTTCCTGTCGATCACACATAAAGCGCAAAAGTAAGAAAACGCTCGTCGTATAAGTAAGCATAGACAGTTGCTTAAAACAAAATTTCCTCGCCTACTCAAGATGGTTCCTGTAGAAACCAACTTGGGTCCATGTTGGTTCATGTATGAACCAGTAGGAACCAGCATACTTTGATTAACTTGGTTCGTGGTTGAGATCTAGTACCAATGTCATGAATCAAGGATAACAAAAAGTTATGTTCTTAAAGTACGTGTTGCCGAAATGGTTCCTGTGCTGGAACCCTTTTCTCCAGTATAACCCTTTTCTCCAGTATATGCTGGATTACCTTTCAACCGTTAGATCAAAAACTATACTACCTCCGTCTCACCCTTTTTGTTACGGATGAGTTTTGGCACTATTCACTGTTTAACTTTGATTCGAATTTTTATCATAGTTACGTAAGAAAAAATATAGTCAATTGAGATCTTGTTAGATTCGTCTAATCTTGTAGTTTTAGACAATCAATTTTTTATAACTTTTCTTTGAACATAATTTAAGTTATTAACCGTTAAAAACGTGCATCGGCATGCGTGTCGGTGGCCTTTGTAACAAAAACAATGAGACGGAGGAAGTATTAATTGTATGGTATAGATTAAGTGAGGGTAAAGATGTCATTTGGATATTTATTATTTTATTTTAGGTTAGTTTTAAATTAAACTCTGCAGGCACATAGTTTTTTCAGAATGCACTAATGATGAAGGCGCCGACTAATGATGACCGGAGACGAAGCAGAATTGGAGGAGGAGAATGCAACTCTTCAAATTCAATTTGAATTTGAAACGTTTTTTAATCAAAGCATAAGAGAGAAGATATAAACTTTAAATCCTATTAAATTTTATAACTAAAAATGAATATCTATATCTAATTTCAAAAGGAACAAAAAGAGAGAAGATTTACCGGAAGATTTCTCTTCCACCATAACTCACCTCCACAAAGCCCATTCACTCTCATCTTGTTCACAGAGCCGATTTATTCCGTTGAGTAGATATTAATGCATTACCCCGATATCACTCTCTTAAGCACGTCGGGAAAGGTTCCAATTCGAAGTTTCCTACCAAAAAGGGGTTTCGCTTCCTGACAGAACGCAGAAAGGGGTTGCATATCTGGGTTTTGAATCATAGAAGAGAAAAATATGGTACGTGTTTCTTAACCATTCTGCCTACGAAGTTGCAAAACAAAGGGTTTTGCGTATAGCTTTCAGAATTTATTTTTTTGGCTTGAGTCGGGTTTTGTCTAATGTTTGTTAAGTCAAAACAGAATTACATAACAACCAAAACATAATCTTATATAACATAAAACAGAATGGTTGCTAGTCCGAAAAGAATGGTTATAACACAAAACGGAATTGTTTCTAGTCCGCACAGAATGTCAATCAATTTATAAAAGTATGTCACGTATGGCATAACATAATGTTAGAAAATTTGAAAAGCATTTGACCACATTACAGACAGAATGTTATATCACATAATTCAAATTCAAATCAAACAGAATGTTTGATACTTAGTGATAGCATGCCATGTTATTCTAGACATAATGTTTTGTATCCTAAATCAAACAAGTAAACAAGTAATGAATGTCACGTTATAGATATGGATTTCAGTCGTCAAACCAATGGCGCCAGAGCTTTAAAAGGTGATTATAATGTATTTTCTATCAAACCAAATCGAAATAGCTTATCAGGTATGTTCTCATCGTGGCTTCATTCACGGTTGGATTACCTTCACGATTTCCCGCCATAGTATTTTATTCTTCCTCCAAAATGTCAGTTTCAGCATTTTCGGTTGTATTCTCTTCTTCTTCGTCCAAAGCAGTTCCGGCGGTATTCTCTTATTCTTCCTCCAAAATATCCTCTGATTCACCGGGTATCTTGTTCAAATCAAGAGAAACCATTGCCTCATATTTCTCGGTAAATCGGGACGATACCTCCACCACTGTCTTTTCTTCTCAACTATGAAAATTTTTTATTTTGCTTCACTCATGGTGGTTGCTTATGAAATAATCTAAGGAGAAACGCTTCAAATTCAACTCCCGTTATTATTAGAAAAACTCTGCGTATTCAAGCGTGAAAAGGAAGAGAAAAGGAAACAAGGATAGTATTCATAAAAGTTGAAGTGATGATGACGACGTCAGTTGAATATTTTCTTATATAAATTTATGAATATATGAGAAAAGATAGAATTATCCTTAGAATCAATATAAGGCATTGGATCAAAATTCTATCTAATGATGGATAATTGTTCCAGCACATGCTTTCCCAACATGGGAATCAAGTCGCAGTGTTGTGGGCCTCGTTAAGAATTATATTATCTGCCTGGTTGGAGAGGAACTTTTTCATTTTTCAAGAATCGCAACACCAATTCTTTTATTGGCTTCTTTTCTGCTGAAAATTGAAAACGCTAAGCACCAAAATACTACTCCAATAAGCAGCCGTCTGCTCACTGATTATGAACATACTGTACAACGTGGGATATGTCATGTCTATCAGAAACACCTTGAACTTCTAAATTTCATTTCATGTCTCAAGTCTCTAGGGATACAACAGTGAATTTTGAGTATATAAACTTATAGAAATTTCTATAACGTTTATGAAGATATTTGAAATTTTTTGAAGAGAAAATATTTGAAATTTTAATTTCGATTAAAAAATTATGGAAATTATAATATATATTTAAAATTTTTAAATATTGTTTCTAATATTATTTTACACAAATTAAACGTTATTTTACTCATTTTAAAGTAAAGTTAATTTATATGTATCATGAAATTATTTTACTCATTTTAAAGTAAAGTTAATTTATATGTATCTGAAAAAACATATTCAATTACAAAAAAATCCGTTAACAAACTAATATATTGAAATTCAAATATTTTTTTTATAAAATAAATAAATAAATAAAAAAGTAATGTAGGTGTTAATATCGGGTAATATAGCCTGCAAATGGGCCAAGTCAATAAATGGCCCATTAATGTAATCCAGTAGTCTGAGTCCAGAGCTTGGTAAAGTGGGATTCCAAATACAAATTAATAGCCGGGCTGGGCTTCCGCTAGAAAATAGACTTATCAAGACTACACTCAGGTATAAAAGTAGGGGGTGGGCATTTTTTGTCGGGTTCGGGTTTTGATATTAAAAAACCCGACATTTCGGGTACCCGAACCCGACAGTTAGTGTCGGGTGTCGGGTTTATGGTCGGGTACCCGATCGGGTATCGGGTACCCGACAAAATAAATAAATAAATAGATTTTAATATTTATTTTCTAATATTTATTTTGCTTTACAATATTTATACTTATTTTATAATTAGTAGTATTTGTATTTTATTCTATGTGGTGAAAAGTCATGTATAAGCTTTAAAAATTTGTGAAGTCTCGTATGATTTTTTTTAGAATTAATAATGGATAATTAACCTTGAACATGATATGATAATAAATTTCAAGAATTGTAAATAACTTTGATGAGTTATATTTTTTATTTTAATAAATAATGGCATTGAACACTAAAATTTAATTATACTTTATAATACTAATAAATAAGATAACATTAATAATAATAAATAAAACTGAAATTTTATATTATTTAAAAAAAAATTTGATAGTTATTATTATTTAATAACAATATTGATGAATATATCTATATATTTGTTTAAATATTAGTAATCTTAGTTTTTTTTGAACAAATTGTGTAATTTAGGTTAGTCATTGTATTTTTATAAAAAGTAAAACTAAATAAATAAAATATATTTTTTTAAAAAAAATATTTTTGTCGAATATTGGGTACCCGATCAACCCGACCCGACAAAATCGGGTACCCGAATATTATGCGGGTCGGAGTCGGGTAGCCATTTTGAAAACCCGATAGTGTCGGGTACCCGAACCCGACAACCCGACCCGATGCCCACCCCTTTATTTATTAAAAAAAGAGGTAGGTAATAGGTTCAAGGCAAGCCTAATTAATTAATTTTATTTTAATTTATTTATCATCATCATCAATCATCAATCATCATCATCAATATATATAAAAAGCAAAAACCTAGTCCAAATGCTCCCTCGCTGCGGGTTTTGGAAGGCATCTTCCTTTGCCGCTCCAGCCATTCTCTCAAGGTATCTTCCACTGCGCCTCCTCCTGCCGAACAGCTACTGGGGTCATATGCTGCAGTGCGTCGCTAATAGGTCATGGCGGTGTTGTTGTAATGCTTTGAACAACCTAGTGGGTAAATTGGTATACGTTATTTCTTTTGGAATTTATTTAGTGGAAATCAATTCACTAAATTCTGTCTGTTGAGATAAAGTTTCTTGTTATCTGACCAAATCAGCTATCATCTCCTTCTGCGGATCGTAGTCTCGAGGTAGTTTAGGTTTCATTTGTCGCCTTTTTTTTATTTTTTATTTTTTTATTTTCTTTCTTCTCAATCGGCTACGGAGGGCGGTGCTTCTCCCCTGCAGTATCTACTCTAATCCGCGAGCTTAAAGCCACCATTTAAGAAATAATCAAAAGAAATTTTCTTTCTGTTTTATGGAAATTACTAGTATAATTAGGTTCTTATGATTTTCAACTATTTCTTGAAGGCAATATGCCACTGATTAAGCTTTAAAGTTCAGCCCCCTCAGTAGTTCTTGGAGGTTAGAACTTAGAAGTATGATTGTGTTTGAAAATCTTTTGTTAAACCTGACTCTTACTTTTGGGAGACTTAAGGACTCTTCTCCGTCAGTTTTATAGGGGAAACTTGCTTCTTCCAGCTACCGTTCATCTATTTTCATGACAAATAATTGACTCCTGATTCATTCACATGAAATTTGATTTTGTCTTCCATTTCTAGCATTCTAGCCTCTACACGCACTATATTGTCCTTTCGACAAAAGCATTAAGCATGGCCTTCTCAATCGGTTATCATTATTCAATTCTTATTATTCTCATACTATATGCTTGTTTAATTGGGATTGAAGTTTAGAAAAGGTAATAAAAGTAAAAATAAAATCTTCGATATATGCTTTGAGAATGTATGTTTGGATATAAATGTATAATGTTGTGGATATTGATTGTTCCTCTATGGATTATTCTCTTAATTGGATAATTTTGTAGTGGAAATTAATTGTTTAAATTTTGGCCATGAGTCTTGGATTTTTTTGGCCATACGTACTAACGTGGTATGGTTGAATACTGTATTTTCAATCCTACATATTATGAAGAATTGAAGATATTCTGAAAGGTGTAGAAACACAATCAATTATCAGTTAATAAGATGTTTTGGTGCTAGCAAATATGATAATTAGTTTAGTATATTATGCTTTATTTATTGCAATTAATTTTATTTTCATACATTTAATATGATTGACTTGTAATTTTTCTTCGTTTGTGCTTATGACTTTTGAAGAAGAACAATAATTAACATAAGTCTTGGCTACCCAAAATTCTTTTGAATTTTGTCTAGGCATTCGTTATTTTAATGTATAGTTAGTTTGATATTAATGATGGTGTTTCTTGATGAAATTGTTGCTTTTGTAATTGTGAAGGTTTGAGTCAATCGTGAAGAATCTGAGTATAGAATTGATAAATGGGAGTGCCTGATATGGACGAGCCTAGTTTCACAGATTCTGAGCTGGACTATCATGTGAGGAACGCTCTTAAAACAGCTATCCAGGTATTTTAATTTTTTGAGGTGTTGGCTTCTTCATGTTGTCAATTGACTGGTAAATACATAAACAAACATGCCTTTTGTTTTCTAGGGTGATGAAAACTTCTATAATCAGCTTGTGTCAGTGATACATTATAAAGAACATCTTTCTGCCGAAGAAGTGGCCCTTCTTGTGGTATGAATTCTTGCTCAGTATACGCTTAACGTATTTTAGTTATTAGATACTTATAAAGCCTTTGTTTTTGAAATTTAAAAAATATATATTGCAGACTTGCTTGAAAGCTGTTACTGGAGCAGTCTCTTGTGTGCACATCACTTACCATCGCCGTCTCCTCGGTGCTGTGAGTTGCAATGTGGACCATAGTATGAATGTTGAACTATTGACTCTGATATGACTCTTATCGTCAAATTTTTGGTCCTGCAGATCTTTGGAATGAGTCTATGGAATTATTCTACAGATGTGATCGATGCATTGGTTGAATTGATTGTTTCATTGGTATGCACTTTTTTGTGTTAGTGCCTTTGTGCTGATGACATTGTTAATGAGTGCCATTTGTTATGCTATTTTGATTTTTCTTTTTAATTGTGTCAAAGGCTTCATCAAATGGGGAGTTTGTTGATTTATGTTTAGAGATGCTTGTTGCGAATTTCACGCCTTCAATCGATCAGAGTGCTACCAAATATTTTGCAAATTTTTTGAAGCGACCTCAGGGTATAGCAAGGAAAACCCAAATTCTTGATCGTATTCATTCGACTTTGGAAAAAATTGCAGAAGTAGTTCCCCTTTCACCTCTGAGACTAGAGAAAATAGTCAGAGATAGGGTGCCATGGAATACTGCAGAGGAAGAAGTGAGTTAAACTTTTATATATGTGTATTTGTGTTGTGTTATTGAGCATGCACGTTATGCAATGTATGTCATAGTCCGAAAGTCTCATCCTTCTCTAGAGATTGCAAATAATCTGCTTTAATCTGCTCATCTTCTTCAGCCAACCATGATATCCTTGTCTTTGCAGTATATTGTACTGTATGTGGAGAATATGATGAGATTGGAGAGTGGTCCTTTGAGTAAACATGTTGGGGGCACAATTCTTCATGCTTTGGTTGACAAGCTAATAGATTTGGATGTAAGTTGTTTAAGTGATTGAGTTACTGATTGAAGAGACTTTCTAGCATCTGACTAGGAATCTTGCTTGGCTTGTAGGTTGAAATATCATGGGATGATATATTGCACAGTGACTTCCATATGGGTATATTTGATCTGGAACTGGAAGACCTTGAGGGGCATGTAGATGATATTGAACAAGATAACAACATGGTACTTTTCATATTGATTCTTTTAATACAAGAATCTATCATTTGTAGTTACTGGTATAGGCAGCGTTCTTTATTTTCTAATTGGACATTAATACACGCTGATCCATATAGCAGACTCTCTGTGAGATGAAGTAAATTTCTCTCTTGAAAAGTTTTTCTGGTTTTGAGATGAATCTTAGTTGCTTGTTGCTGTTGCTGATACTAATTAATTTTGTGAAATGAAATATTTGGGGCGTTGGAGCAATGGTAGCTAGTTTTACTTTACATTATGTTTCCTCTTATATTTTGTTTTGCCACCAATTGTTTATACTATGTGCCCCTAATTTGATGACTCTCGTATTTATAGCTTTCTATGGAAGGTTTGATTCAAAAGTATTTAAGTGGAAGCAAAGTTGCAGGGAAGTTGGATAGATTGATTGTGATGACATTTGAACATCTTAAATCTTGTTTTGAGAGCAATCGTTTGGTTCAGGTAAATTATTTAACAAAAGCTTTTAGGATTTAGATTCCAAAATTTTTCTTGATTAGGTTACCTTGTCATGATGCTTTAGGTGTTTGAGATCCTCCTCCAATCATTTCAGAAAACAATATTGACCGCCTATAAATCAAAATTTGCCCAGGTATTTTCTATAGAAATGCAAAAATGAAAATTTTTATGTATCTTTATTTTCCTTATCCATTGGCCAACCTAATGGCTCAATCTGCATTCTGAAATTGCACTGGCTGGGATGTAGTTCAGAACTGACATTTCTGATTACGTAAGCTTGTATGTTTTTGTAGTTCATCATTTTCTATGCTTGTTCACTGGATCCTGAAAATTGTGGGAAGAAGTTTGTTGATGTCCTCGTGGATATCTTTGTGAACAGTTACAATCCTCAATGTAGGTAAAAATTTTACATGCAACTTAATTTTATCCCGTTCATGCCTTAGTTATATTTTCCATGGTGATTGACTGTAGTAGTTTCTTTTCATTGTATGCTTGCGATGCTCATTAGTTTATGAGAATGTTTAACCTGTATCTGCGGACTGCAGAATGAGCGCTGTTGCATATCTTGCTAGTTATTTGGCTCGTGCCAAATTTGTCTCTGCATCATCTGTTGCCTCCATACTGGAAAGGTTGCTTGCTATTTTATCGTCTTTTTTTCATACACCTTGAATGGGGAAATCGAGAAGATGGTTCTAATTTAGGTTCATTTGGTTCGATGCCATGGTGCCTTGTTGCAGTGTGGTGAAGTGGTGTTCTGTTTATGGCCAGAACCAGGTTGGCGACATGAATCCAAAGGCGCATAAAACATTTTATGCTGGATGTCAGGTACGTGGTGTAGCCAATTCTTTCTTTTTACCGTTGCTTAGAGGATACTAAGATGAACTATCAATATTGACTGTTCCTCTTGTGCAGGCAATTATGTATGTGCTTTGTTTCCGGATGAGACAAATGGTTGTTGTACCCCGTCTAAGGTCACAACTACTACTCATGCAGATTGAGAATGTTCTTGGGCATCCTTCTTTGAGACCCCTGAAGGTGATTGACACACATTATAAATGCTCGAGTCAACTGTCCATTTGCATATTGTTTTATGTTTAATTAAAACTAAAATATGAATTGTTAAATCTAATTCGTTTTATCAGTAAAAGAAATAGGTATCCAATCCAGAACCCACATCAAGTTCATATACATGTGATAATATTGTCACATAATTTTAGACTTTGATTTGTTCAATGCTCACAAATTCTGCTTGGTCAATCAATCAAGATATTCAATTTTTGCTATCAAATGTGTCTTATCAATTATGACACTGAGGCATTAAGTTTGGTTATGAAACCAACTCCTTGCTTGTTTGTCTGTTGCTTATCTAGCCCAGTAATCTGAACCTTTTATCCGTACTCTTTTTTGGTATTCTATGCATCGGCACCCCATATCCTTGTAGGTTTGCCTGCCCTCAATTGTAGAAGAATTCCTACGGCTGGCGCAGGAGAATCGTATGTTTTCTCTTCCATCAAGCTCTGTTGACCATGGCCTCCTAGAGACAGAACATTCTCGGGCATTTGGTGGTGCAGACAGATTGGACACATTTTTCCCCTTTGATCCTTGTTTATTGAAGAAATGTGACGAGTATGGATTCCGTGTACTCCTTTTCCTTGCTATCCCTGAAAATGTTTTGATCACCTTTGGGGTTGAAATTTACTGTCCAGTACCCTTCTTTTCTGGTTTTGCTTGCAGATTCATACGGCCAAATTATGTATACTGGTCAATGGTAAGAGGCACATACGTAGAGGATGAAGACGGCACAAGTGACGATGATGTGGGTGAGGCTTATGAGAACAGGGACACGATCAGTATTCCTGGAAGCAATGAGGAATATCCGGCGGATGCTGATGAACTTGATTATTCCCTGGACAAAATGTCCATAACTCCCAAGAATTCAAGCCACAGGTTTGGAGGCAGAATGCAGAGATTCGAGCAGATGCCCTCAAAGATAAGACCTTCGATGAGCCCCGAATCGTTCTGATTGTATGCTCTGCTTTCATCTGGGGGGTGGCTGGGGGATATATATGTCAAAAATGTTAAATGTATTACTAGTTTATGTACTTTATAGGTTATTCTTAGTCAACATAATTTGCTTATTTTGAATTTGATTTGATGGTCATTTTTGTCGCAAGTTTTGGTTTAGGCACAAGTGAAATATTCTTACCAGAATACAAGGTCGAATGTCACCTGGTAACGTTTGTGGTGTTGGACATCCTTATGTTTAATGTGAATTTGTGCACATTTTGGATTTTCCTTCTCCAATTAATAGTACAAGTTAAGATGTGTCACTGGATCACTCTAATTTGTATGTACAATAGTATTTTGGAGAAAAACTTACAAAACTGAATGCTAAATTGGATATTTGGTTAAAAATCTAGGTTAGTTCGTTCTTTCTTTTGGGAGTGACTCCCTGTCTGTTTTGTTATTTGTATTTGTATTCCAGAATAAGTGTTGAATCTCTTTAATGAAAAATTATCTCACCTATATTGTTAAAAAGATTAATTTTATTGTTAAGGTATAATTATTATATTAATTAACAGAGTATTATGGTTGAGGTACAATAGTGTGGAAGGGGTTAGTGTGTAGGTGGAAATAGTGTATTTTGTGTGTTGGGAGAAATGTGTTGTGTGATGCTAAAAATATGATGCTCAAGATATGTGTTTTGTGATACGAGATACCTTTTTTGTGTTGTCTTCACCTAAAGACTATTGAAGGGGTTTTACCATTACCGGATTGCAATAGTATTAAAATTAATTATTACTACCTCTTTTAACATACAAAACAACGAAAGTTGTCCGTCCGAAAGGAGTATCGACTGAATATCCAACGAGCTGTATTTAAAAAGTTGAGAAAAAATTAACTTAGGAAAATACTATAGTGATATACTCGAGCAGTTACATCAAGATACTTTTTACGTATATAAGCAAGTATCTGAAGTGGGATAATATATTAGTAATGCTTTTGTAATTTCATTTCATAGGAGTGTATCATACAATAATGTAATGGCCTTATTTATAGGCAATATTTCTGCCATGCTTTGAGATAATACCAAATAATCTAGGTGGTTAAGTAATCTAAAAATAAAAAATTAATTACATGATACTTCCTCCGTTCCTTTTTATTTGACACGTTAGGAGTTTTGTTACTGTTCATTCGGTAACATTGATTCGACTTTTTAATACAGTTATATAGGACAAAAAATAATCAAGTGAGTCTTGTTAGATTAGTCTAATTGCATAGATTTAGAACATCAAAGTTTCATAATTTTTACTTTTACGCAATTTGAGTTATTGAAGATTGAAAAAGTATATTGGATTGCGTGAAATGTGGGTCCGTGGTAATTAAAACGGAACGGAGGTAGTATTAAGCATCCACATTTCCTCTATAGCATGTCGACGTGGACACAATTAGCCTTGGAAATAGTGGTGACGTTGATGTGTGTTGTAACACTCCCCTTGTGGATGCTTTTATACAAAGAATATGTCTCGTTAAAATCTTACTAGGAAAAAATCCTGTAGGAAAAAATACTAGTGAAGGAAAAAGAGTAGAATATTCTTGTATTTATTTATCCCCCTGATTTGGACATCACTTTATATCTCGAAGCCGCCGCAGTCGGCAATGTCTTGGTCAACAGATCCGCTAAGCTCTCATCTGATCGAATTTGTTGCACATCAATTTTCACAATTCTTTTGAAGATCATGGGTATATAAAAACTTTGGTGAAATGTGTTTAGTTCTATCTCATTTTATATAACCCCTTTCAATTGGGCTATACAAGCCGAATTATCTTCAAATAAAATTGTTGGGGGCATTTTTGGTTCAATGACCAAACCACAATTTTTCAAAATATGATTAATCATTGACCTCAACCAAACACATTCTCGACTAGCCTCATGGATTGCTAATATTTCGGTATGATTTGATGAAGTAGCCGTTAATGTTTGTTTCATAGATCTTCATGAGATAGCAGTTCCACCACATGTAAAGATATAGCCTGTTTGGGATTTGGCTTTGTGTGGATATGATAAATATCCTGCATCGGCTTATTCGATCAACTCATGTTGAGAATCTTTTGGATAAAATAACCCAAGGTCAACTGTGCCCTGGAGATAGCGAAATATGTGCTTTATGCTTTTCCAATATCATTGAGTAGGGCAAGAACTAAATCTTGCGAGTAAATTAACAGCAAATGCGATATCAGGTCGCATACTATTTGCTAGATACATTAACGCGCCAATTGCACTTAAATATGACACTTCTGGGCCAAGTTGTTCTTCATTATCTTCTTTTGGCCTAAATGGATCCTTTGCAGGATCAAGTGCCCGAACGACCATTGGACTACTTAACGGATGAGCATAATCCATTCGAAATTTCTTCAATACCTTTTGGGTATGATCTGATTGATGAACAAAAACACCCTTATCCAAATGCTCAATTTGCAAGCCAAGGCAGAATTTTGTTTTTCCAAAATCCTTTATTTCGAACTCCCTTTTAAGATATTCAACTGCCTTTTTCAATTCTTCAGGAGTTCCAATTAAATTTAAATCGTCAACATAGACTGCAACGATTACAAATTCTGACGCATTTTTCTTTATAAAAATACATGGGCATATAGAGTCATTTATATAACCTTCATTTATTAAACTTTTGCTGAGACGATTGTACCACATTCGGCCCGATTGCCTGAGCCCATAAAGTGATTTTTGTAATTTGATGGAATAAACTTCTCTGGGCTTTGAGTTATGAGATTCAGGTAATTTAAAACCTTCAGGTATTTTCTTATAAATATCATTCTTCAATGAGCCATATAAGTAAGCAGTAACAACATCATCAGTCTCATTTCGAGCTTTTCTCGTACTGCCAGACTCATGAGATACCTGAAAGTTATTCCATCCATAACCGGGGAATATGTTTCCTCAAAATCAATTCCCGGTCTTTGGGAAAATCCTTGGGTTACAAGCCTTGCTTTGTATCTTGCAATTTCTTTATTTTCATTTCTTTTTCTCACAAACACCCATCTATAGCCAACTGGTTTTACATTTTCAGGTGTTTGGACTATAGGGCCGAATACTTTTCTTTTGTTCAGTGAATCCAATTCTGATTTAATTGCATATTTCCATTTTGACCAATCATCCCTTTGCCGACATTCATCAACTGATTTTGGTTCAGGATCTTCGTCATCTTTCATCATCTCAAGTGCTACATTGTATGCAAATGCTTGATCAACTTTAGCTCTTTTCGGTTCCAATATTTTCCAGAAGTAATATAATTAAAAGCAGTTTCAATAGTTTCACTTTCTTCTGGATTAGCATTTTCAGAATCAACTTCTTCAAAAGTTGAATTTATTACCTCTTCAGGTTTTTCATCATCCACTTGTATAATTCTTTTCTTTCGTGGATTTTTATCTTTGGAACCCATTGGTCTACCAGGCTTTTTCCGTGGATTAGATTCACTAGCACTTGGAATTTTCCCTTCGGGTATATTTATTTTAGTTGGTGCATTTGCTGCTTCAATGTAAGATTTTGTGACTCTTGGAGCATCATTGAAGGCATCAGGCAATTGATTTGCAATCATTTGCAAATGCACAATTCTCTGGACTTCTAATTCACATTGTTTTATATATATCAAGTGGGATTTTCCACGATTTTTTTTTCAGTTGATTACTTCCTCCCCCTAATGTCGGGAAATGTGATTCGTCAAAATGACAATCTGCAAATCTTGCAGTAAATAAATCACCCGTTATTGGTTCAAGATATTTGATAATCGAGGGTGATTCATACCCGACATATATACCCATTTTTCTTTGAGGTCCCATTTTTGTTCGTTGGGGTGGTGCAATTGGTACATAGTCAGCACACCCAAAAATTCGTAAATGGGAAATATCGGGTTCTTTTCCCGTTATAATTTGAGTAGTGGAATAGCTATGATAGCTTGTCGGCCTAATTTTTACTAATGCTGTTGCATGCAATATAGCATATCCCCAAGCAGAAATAAGGAGTTTTGATTTCATCAATAATGGCCGTGCAATTAAATGCAGTCTTTTGATTAATGATTCAGCCAGACCATTTTGGGTATGCACATATGGAACTGGATGTTCTACAGTGATACCAATAGATGTGCAAAAATCATCAAAAGCATTTGATGTATATTCTCCAGCATTATCAAGGCGTATTTTCTTTATTGGATAATCAGGAAATTGTGCTCGCAATTTAATAATTTGTGCGAGTAGCCTAGCAAAGGCTAGGTTGCGAGTTGACAATAAACAAACATGGAATCATCTTGTTGATGCATCAATTAGTACCATAAAGTACTTGAACGGTCCACAAGGTGTATCTATTGGTCCACTATATCGCATTGAATTCTTTCTAAAAATGCAGGGGATTCAATTCCCACTTTTGCTGGAGATGGCCTTGTAATGAATTTTCCTTGATAGCTAGACCTGGCAATATGGGTAAACAGGTCGTGTATGTTATACGTGTCAAGTACCTGTTTATCTGTTTGATCTGTATCTGTACACGACCTGTTTTTAGAATTTACCCGTATTTCAAAACATGTACACGACCTGTTTCAAAAACGGATCACATGCGTGTCGACCTGTATACACGTGAATTTGAACATGTGGACACGCGTGTCGAATTTACCTGTGACCTGTTTACCTGTTTACTTCTATTCTACTAAATTATATCAAATTACTTTTTAAACTTTTAAAATAAAATATAAAATATTACATTCCCATAATTCAAATCTTAAAATTCCTAATAGACTCAGCAATTCATCTTCAAACATTCAAATACAAAAGTTCAAACTTAAAAAAAAATCCAAAGTTCAAATCCAATACTTCCTCCGTCTCACCATTTTTGTTACGTATGAGTTTTTGGTACTATTCACTGTTTAACTTTGATTCGAATTTTTATCATAGTTATGTAAGAAAAAATATAGTCAAGTGAGATCTTGTTAGATTCGTCTAATCTTGTAGTTTTAGACAATCAAATTTTTATGACTTTTCCTTGTACACAATTTAAGTTATTAACCGTTAAAAATGTATCTCGGCATACGTGTCGAAGGCCTCTGTAACAAAAATAATGAGACAGAGGAAGTATTAAACATAAAGTTTACCTTGTGCGTATTTTATTTAAATTTAATTCTATTGTACTTAAATATATACAGGTAAAATACAGGTAAAATACAGATATGTGTCTGATTCAGATAACAGGTGACCTGTATAAAAAAACAGGTCAATTCGGGTAAAAAACAGGTCAATTCGGGTAAAACAGATAAACCTGCATTTGACCCAAATTGTATTCGTGTACTAAACGGGTCGACCTGTTTTGACCCGTATCTGTTTTTTGAAGACACGTACATGTAAAACACAGGTCGTGTACGTGTCGTGTCTACGTGTATTTACCCATATTGCCGGGTCTATTGATAGCAAGCAGCACATGTAAAATCATTTGGATTCAAAACCATTTTATGGTTTAATTTATGGCCACTTGAATTTTCAATAATTCGCCTCAACATCACGCTGCCCTGATGTCCAAGCCTTTCATGCCTGGTTATAAATTCACTAGTAGCATTTAGCCCTACAAGGTTATGTACTTATCCGGCATAAATTTTTGTATAATATAATCCCGATGACAAACATGGCATCTTTTCATGAACTAATTTTTCACCATTGATGGTTTGCGTATTAAAACATATCATTTCTTGCCTCATTCAGAGTTTCAATGTGATATCCATTTTTTCGAATATCACCAAAACTTAGCAAGTTTCTCTAAGCCTTGCTTGAATATAAGACATTTTCAAATGCCAATTTTGTCCCTTTAGGGAGAAATATAACGGCTCTTCCAGATTCTTCAATACAATTTTCATCACCGCTTATAGTTTTACTGCGGTCTTTCCTAATTTTAAATGGGAGAAAAAGCTTTTGCTTTTTAAGATACTGTGTGTTGCAGCAATGTCAATGAGGCAGATTTCATTTTCGACTTGGCCATCCATTTCTTTTCAGAAGGTAATAAAAACAATATCTGTAATATAATATAACCATGCAAAATACATTATAATTGGGGTTACAAAACGGGTTGTAAAGCACTAAAATACAAAATATCATAAGGCAAAATACATCATATGCAAAATACAAAATATAAAGCCGATCTTTTCTCTTTTCTTTTTCAGTTTGTGCCACCAATAAAGTCATCAGTGTCCAAGTGGGTAATATCATCATTCAGAACATCATCAAAGGTATCATCGTGGGTGGCATGATGTGTCTCGGGATCAGATCTTTCATGCCTTTCGAGGCCTGGTACAGTTCAGCTAAATGACTAGCTGTTCGGCAAACTCGGGCCTAGTGACCCTTGATTCCGCAGCTATCACACGGTTGATCATTATTTCTATCTTTTTTAGACTTTGGCTGCGATTTATAGGGCCCCTTGTTGTCACTTCTGCGGTTGGATTCATATCGAGGTTTATTTCGATATTTGCTTCTCCCAGATGATTCAGGCCTACAACGACCGCGATCCCGATTTCTGTCACAATTAAAATTCTGATTTCTTTGATTCCCATGATCCCGTACTTGGTTTTCTGCTTCTGTGGCATTTGCTTCAGGAAACGGGGCAGCACCTGTTGGCCTGGATTCATGATTTTTTAGCAATAATTCTTTATTATGCTCGGCCAGAAGTAGACAGGTGATGAGCTCAGAATATTTTTGAAAACCCCGTTCACGGTACTGCTGCTGTAAAACCAGATTTGTGGTATGGAATGTGGAGAATGTTTTTTCCAGCATATCAGATTCAGTTATTTTTTCTCTACAAAGTGTCAGTTGCGATGTAATACGAAACATCGCAAAATTATATTCACGGACTGATTTGAAGTCCTGGAGCCTCAGATTATGCCATTCGCTTCGAGCCTTTGGCAGCACTGTCATTTTGAGATGATCATACCTCTCTTTTAATTTCAGCCACAGTTCAAGTGGTGATTCCAGCGTCACATATTGAAGTTTCAGAGATTAATCAATATGGTGGCACAAAAAGATCATGGCTTTTGCTTTATCTGGCCGGATGGTTTTTTGTCAGGGGTGATAGTATCTTCCAAACCCATAGATGCCAGATGCATTTTTATATTCCGTGTCCAGGACATATAATTATCTCCAGAAACCCATACCAGGAGAAATTCCTGCTTTGAAAGATTAGCCAAAATTATATTGAAAAGTAACTATAGAAAATTATACCTAAGACAGAACTCTGATAGAACTCCGGCAAAGACCCCTCGTGCTGATAATGTGTTACATAATACTACCTCCGTTCTGTAATGTTTTTGACGTTTGATAATGTGTTACTATTCACACACAGATTTTTATTTAAAGTTTTATTATACTTATACAAGTTAAAATATAGCCAAGTGGGATCTTGTTAGATTCGTCTCGTCGTGTAGTTTTCAAATATCAAACTTCTACAATTTTTATTTGTACCGAACTTGAGTTATTAATGGTTTAAAATATGCATTAGACTGCGTGAAAAGTGGATCCGTAAAAAAGATATGAAAACAGAGGAAGTATAAGTATATAAGCAAGTATCTGAAGTGGAATAATATATTAGTAATGCTTTTGTAACTTCATTTCATAGGAGTGTATCATACAATAACGTAATGGCCTTATTTATAGGCAATATTTTCTGCCATGCTTTGAGATAATACCAAGTAATCTAGGCGGTTAAGTAATCTAAAAATAGAAAATTAATTACATGATATTAAGCATTCACATTTCCGCTACAGCATGTCGACGTGGACACAATTATGCCTTTGAAATAGTGGTGACGTTGATGCGTGTTGTAACATATGTGTTATTATAACGAAAATACCCCATCCGTTTCAAAATAAATGTAACGTTTTGATTTTTTTTTTTACTGTTCATTATAGCACTTTGAATTCTATTTTTTTATAGTTATACAAAAAAAATATAAGCAAGTGAGATCTTGTTGGATTCGTATCATCTTATAGTTTTTAAATATCAAATTTTTACAATTCTTACTTGTACCAAAATTGAGTTATTAATAGTTTAAAATGTAATTTGGCATGCGTGCAAAGAAGAAACATTACACTTAAAAAGAAATGGAGGTTGTAATATAAGCATAATGTTACTGTAATTAATAATATATTGAATTAAATTTAATAAGGATAATGATAATTTATAAAATTAATTAAGGTGTTATTGGCTAAATTGAATTTTAAAAGTCATATACTAATAAATTGCAAAATTAAATATTGACTGGACAAATAATTAAGGGGCAATTTTTTATTTTTTTTTAGGTGAATACCAGGGTATCCTCAGGCCATGAATCTAAGACTAGTCCCTCGAGGATTTGGTGGGCATTGAAGGGTTGCCTCTCCCAAAGGAGAATTCTGCATACACAAAGGCTCGAACCCGAGACCTTTGCTTAAGCTGCCAGAGCCCCATACCTAGGGGTGGACATTTTTTGTCGGATATCGGATACCCGACCCGAACCCGACATGTCGGGTTCGGTTTTTTGTCGGGTTTCAATATTTAAAACCCGACATTTCGAGTACCCGACCCGACACTGATATATCAGGTCGGGTATCGGGTTTTTAGCCGGATACCCGATCGAGTATCGGGTACCCGACAAAATAAATAAATAATTAACTTTTATTATTTTTTCTAATATTAATTTATTTATTTTGCTTTATAATATTCATATTTATTTGATAATTAGTGTTTTATTCTACGTGGTGAAAAATTAAGTATAAGCTTGAAAATTTTGTAAAATACTTTTAGATATTATTTTTTTTTTGGAATTAGTAATGGATAATTAACCTTGAATATGATAATGTATTTCAAGTATTGAAGATAACATGATGAGTTATATTCTTTTCATTTTAATTAATAGTGTCACAGTAGAACACTAAAATTTAATTAAATAATACTAATAAATAAGATGACATTAAATAATAATAAATGAAACTTGAATTTTATATTTTTAAATAAAAAATTGATAGTTATTAGTATTATTTTAATTTAAGAAAATTTTAAAATAAATCTACTAGTACCACCACCATAGTTATTACTGTATTATTTTAAATACAGAAAAATTTAAATTGATAGTTATTATTATTTTAAATTAAAATAAAAAATTTCTTATTAAAATATTTATTTAATAACAATATAGATGAATATACCTATATATTTGTTGAATATTAATAATATTAGGCTTTTTCTTTAAAGCATTGTGTAACTTTGGTTGGCAATTTATTTTTTAAAAGTAAAAGTAAATAAATGGAATATCTTTTTTTTTTTAAAAAATATATATAGTTTCGGGTATCGAGTACCCGACAAACCCGACCCGATAAAATCGGGTATCCGAATATCGGGTACCCGCTTTTGGTTGGTCGGATTCGAGTGGCTATTTTAGAATCCCGATAGTGTCAGGTATTCGTGACCCGACAACCCGACCCACCCCCTACCCATACACTCAGGCCAAGCGTTTGGTTTAATTAAGGGACAATTGACCCTATTACTATATTTAAATATCGACTGGACAATAATTACGGGACAATTTACCCTATTACTATATTACCCCTTTCATTCCCATTTCTAAATGCAACACTACTTTAAACGCCGCTCACAGCCATTTTGCAAATTTATATCGCTTGAAATTTTGTCCCTCTCCCTCTCTGTGCATCAAAACCCTCACACAACCCTTTCCCCTCCTCCCGCCGTCGGCGGCGGCCTAAAACCTAATTTCTCTTCACGATTTCCATCCGATTTTGAGCTATTACCAATGGCGGCAGCGCTGGGATCCTCTTCGTGCGAAATCTCCACTGACGGACCCGTTCTCAACCTAATCAACAAGCGTCTGCGTGCGTTGCGGAAGAAGCTTAATCGCATAACTCAAATGGAGGAGTCTTTGGCGCAGGGGAAGATTCTGAACAAAGAACAGGAAGAAACCTTCCGTTCGAAGACCACGGTTCTCGCCAGCATCGATGAGCTTGAGAAACTCCGTGAGCCGCTCTCGCAGGCCGTGGATCAGGAAATTGAATTGGCTCTGGGGAAGAAGCAGCAAAATCCCGATGTTGTGACGGCAGAGGAGGTCCAGAACGGAGAGGCGGCCGCGCAGAGCGAAGAAACGGTACGGGGAAACGGCAGCGATTCGGATGTGTCTGATCTGCTCACTTTGCTGTACTTTGGTAGTGTTTTCGATATCGCGACTCTGATGAGGGCGCACGATAATATGCTCACGAGGACGCACGAGAGACATTGCTGCCTAACGTATGATTACGTGACGGATGATGACGCTGCAGGGGAGCCTTTGAAAGAGGGAGATTTTGATTTGATTTCCATGCTCGGAAGCTTGATAATTTCGCGGCCTGTTAATTCGAGCTTGTCTCACAAGAATGCATTACAGAAATGCTTGGAGCATGGAAAGCTTTGGATTGCGAATTCTGACCAACCAGTTCAGCCCAATTCGAACATCACCTGTATGAAAACCTTGCCTATTGCTCTATAAAATTACCGTTTTTCTTGATATTGTGGATATGCTGTGAGTTTTATTTTATTTTATTTTTTTTTTATTTAAAATCTTCCTGTTAGTTTACTTTAAAATATTTTGTTCTTTTCTGTTGATGTTTAATCAATGTCTATTTGATAATTTAAAGTAAATAAGATACTGCCTTGGGGGTAAAAACTGTTCATTTGACAAGCATTACTGTCAAGTAGCATAAATAAATGAAATGTCTGCCTGTGATGTGTATCGCCTAATTTTGGACAGATGAATTGATCATGATTGTCTAGATTCCATAATGGTGGGACTGATGATATAGTAGCATTCTGCCATAGCTTATAAGATCTTGTGTGGATATTATTTCTGAAGGATCAATAGTTCCAAATGTTATCTGCAGTTCTGTACAATGCAATATGTTTAACCAAATTTTGTGTCCATTCATGCATTTATTGTTGTTTGATTCTACATGCGGCATTGTGTACAGAAATTGGGAATTTGGTGCACATTCTTCAATGATGAATGTACAGTATATAGCAAGGGGAGTGATTGACTGACTCTTAGGTTGCCAGCCCCTCAAAATCTATCCACATATTTTATAAATATACACACATGTATAATAAACCCATAGTCCATACCACAAGTTACTCAACCCTAGAGTGCCATGTCTACATGGTTGTCAACTCCAAGGGTCACCCAGTCATTTTTGCTTATAGTAATATCATTATTCATTATTATATGTTTTCAAACTATTATTTTGAGTTATTGAGGCATGAAGGCAATCATATTTTCTGACTCATTTGATTTATTAGATTCCGGCTTGAGGGAAAAGCTGAATAAAATTATGGCTTCGGATTACTTTACAACTGCCCCGGCAATAAAGGCTCCAGTTGAGGTGGCAGCTGCTGGTGGAAATTATACGTCATTTCAGGTCCCAGTGCATGGCTCTGTGATTCAAACAGTCAATGGAACTGTCCCAGTTGAAGGATCAACTGAGGTGTATCATGATGAGGTAAATCTTGAATTCTGCATCATACATGTTTTTCTGGATGTGGTTACTAAGTTGCCTAAGCCTTAATGTAAATTGGACTGGTTGATCACTTTTGAATGTTAGTTACCAGGCATGGTGGCATATGTCACAGCTTGTAGTTTTAATACTGTTTACACATAAACACTATTTTTCATATATTACATTTAAAATCTTAGAAAATGGTATGTTATCAATATATAGAGAGGAATTTGGAGATGTGGTACCAGTCCAACCCCTTACATAAAATCTACACCAAAGCAAAATACTAAATTATACTTCCTGTGTATCAATTATATGACATCAAAAGCGGATTGATGAGTCTTACCAACCCTTTTTTTTTTTGTGTGTGTGTATGTGTTTGATTTTTTAATTCGATACGGATTGATTAACAAATATAGATCGAGGTTTATGCATTCAAAAGATGGTTTAATATTAAAAAGAACTCTGGGAATTGGGACCTACAAAGATGATTTTTTTGTTCTGGTTTATGCTTGTCTGTTATAAGATCTTATTTGGGTAAATAAAGGGTCTTCTTGTGGCTCCAATTCTGCCTTTCGTCTTTTGGTCCTTTCTCTTCTCTTGAAGTAGTCCCTCATGTCCTCAACTTTTCACAATATCAGCTGATGGAAGTTCGCTAATCTGATATTCACTGTGGGAGGGACTGTGTTTTTGGATGCGTGCGTACAATAAGAGAGCCAATTTTTTATACTTGTCTCTTGATGTTCTGTTGATATGTACACCTTAGCTTGAGGTGGATTATTCATGTCTCAATGATTTGTGTATATTCCTATTAATGTTCGATGACCTTTATATGTGATAATGATAGAATGTTGCTCTAAAGTCCGTTATTAACGGGATATAAATCCAAAGTGTCTTGATGTGTGCCTTTGTAGATTTTTATTTTATTATATTGAATGTTGAACTTCATTCAAAAGTAAAATGCAATATGTAAAATCAGCTAAACTGGTAAATGTATGTTTAAATGGTGGAAGCGTGTTTCTGCCTGGTAGAATTTATGTGAGGATGAGGCTCAACTTGGTTAATCGGGTGAAACTCTATGACAAGTGTTTTATGACATGCTACTTGAGAGCTTACATTCTTCAGCGTGCACCTTCTGATATTAAGTCCTTGATAACTCTTAAAAGTAGTTTATAGCTATTGCTATTTTCCTGTTCATGAATTATTTTTTAATGCACTTATAATTAGTTGGTTTAAAATTCACAGGAAGAGCAAACACCTAGTTCTCACAGCAACGAAGTGTATGATGATGAAACTGCCCATGTTGAGGAACTTCATCAGGTTCTGTATTAATATTCTTAATTAAGATGAGATCTGCCTTGCGTAATGAACATCTTTGACAGCTGAATTATCTGTTTCTTGTGGTATCAGGGAACATCAGCAGTGGAAAATGCATCTGAAATTCAAGGTTCTGGAAACCCTGACCCCGAGGTTGATCAAGACAGGAGTGAAGTGGATGTAAAGGAGCAAAATGCTCCACGAAGATCATATCAGAACTACAGAGGCGGCCGGGGTGGTACTGGTGGCCGCAGAGGGTACAACAATGGTCGTGGAGGACGAGGGGGCCGAGGAGGTTTCCAAAATGGGCGCAACCAGTATTATGATCAACCAGGAGGAGGGTATTACCCGAGGAACAATTATAATTATAGAGGCCGAGGTGGAAGGGGCATGGGCGGCAACTACAACCATGGCCCTGCCGGTCATAATGGCCATGTCCAAGAAGCTTCCTGATCTCAATGTTTTAGGGTTTCTTCCAGGCCTTATTTTGAGGGGTTTTCGGTCGATGAAGTTATTGCTTATTTATCATTGACTGTATGCTTGTCTTATGAAAAATTTTAGTGCACCCGTGTCTTTGTAGTTCCATGGATGATGGTTCAAGTACAGTTTTAATTGGAAAGAAATTAAATATCCGAACTGCAATGCTCGATTTGTGACTCGTGTTTCTCTAAAAGGAAATCTCGTCGCAGGAAAGGATTCCCAGATAAGTAAAACCTTGTCGGATTCCAATCCACTTTAATAAACTGGTAGCAAACGCTATATAACCTTAATTCCAGTGCTGAAGGTTCTTGCAATCTATGTTGTTTTTGTGTTGTTAGTGCTGTAGTGCATCATAAATGTATACCAAGTAGTCATGTACCAGATAAGTGATTCTAATTAGATTTATTGACACCCATTTCTCTGGACTCCACCGTCGCTGCCTGGGGCCGTGGAACCCTTCCCCCCGAAGCATACTCACAACTCCCAAGTCCCAACCAGCGATAGCTCTACTTCCATAAATCTCGAAGAAAAAAAAACCGAGCGTTGATCCGACC
This sequence comes from Hygrophila difformis, assembly GCA_030278955.1. NCBI lineage: Eukaryota > Viridiplantae > Streptophyta > Magnoliopsida > Lamiales > Acanthaceae > Hygrophila > Hygrophila difformis. The sequence continues at coordinate 40,933,839 of JAOANR010000012.1, read as the reverse complement.
GACTCACCGGAATCGTTTTTATGCGCAGCTAATTCTCACCAATTTGAAATTTCCGTCATTGATTAGTCTTGGAAATGACTGAGGAGGAGGTATTTTTATGTTTTTTTTTTTTTGCAGTTGAAGTAATTTTTCTTATTGCTCGTTCATTGTTTGATTATATATGTACTCATCACATATCGCCTTTTACATGCCTCGGTTACATATACCTGCTTCCGAATTCGACTGCAGTTAACAAACACTAGGTTTTCATTTGCATATTTCAGTATCTGCGTAATTGACGGGACAACAGATCATATACAACGTAGAGCACCGTAATACTAACAGGTACCGACTCGCTAAAAGCTCGTTAGCGAGAAGAATCACTTAAGAGATATACAGCAGGCTAGTTTCTAGAAGACAGGATTTGAAAAAGGTTCGTTCAATTGATGGCTCCTCTTTGAGTTTAATGTTGTTTTTGATCATTGGGTAACGCATTTGTGTTTTTCTTGCTTATGAGATGATCATTTTTTTTTGATGGAGATATATAGTAGTTCCTATGGACATTATTGGCCATTGCAGACAATGCAGTGCCTGTTGATGTTAGTGCAGACATGGGTGCTTAGTCGTTTGTTTTGATATGTCCTTTTCTTAGTCGTTTCCATAACAAATTAAATAATGATTTGTTTAGGAGTTTGTTTATTCTAATGCTAAGCTAGCTAGGGGTGAGTTGAGTTGAGTAAACTCATCTCAAGCTTGAGTTCCAATGTCATTGAGTTCGAACTCAAACTTGATTTTTTTGGCTGAGCCGAAGCCTGGAAAGTTACAAAGGGAAAAAAAACAAAAATACAGAAAACAAAATAAGAAGTACGAAAAGAAAATCCTAAGAAGAGACCGACGGGTATCTAGAATCTTGGGAACCAGACGCCGGAGGAATCCGCCGCCAAGTCCCTACAAACAAAATCCGGTGGAAACGCCCACGTGGTAAAAAAGGCTTCCTTTGAGGCTCCATGCTTAGCCAAAGAGTCCGCAACGCGGTTGCCTTCCCTGAAGACATGGTGAATGGAGAAATCATCGAATAAGGAACGAGCTGCTCTGGCGCGCTGGATAAGGGCAGCCAAAGGAAGGCATGCATCAAATACTTCCAGGAGAGCAATAGCCACCATAGAGTCCATATAAACACAGATGCTATGAATCCCTTCACGAAGTCAGAATTCCAATCCAAAGACAATGGCGGCCTTTCCGCGTAGATGTTGGTCTTGCGCCCCAAATACCCGCAGCCGCCACCTTTCCATTGCCCATCACCCGAACGCAGTACAAAACCAAACCCTGAACGACCAGGATTCCCCAATGAGCTCCCATCGGTGTGGAGAACATGGCCAGGGTAATGGAGCATATTCCAGTGCACCAGCGTAGTATCCAGGTTGGAAATGGCCGGCCTCTTCCTGGCGTTCTGGAGACAAGCACACAGACAGTGAGCCTCCTTCACTAGCAGCCAAGCAGACTTAATGATTCCCGTAAAGACACGAGCATTACGCTCCAGCCATGCAGTCCAGAGACAGGATAGAAAGATGTCTCCATGCATGTTGTACATGTTCCACAGGAAGACCCTAATGGATGTCCGAGGGATATGATCGCAGTCATTTGGGAGATTGACACCCAGCCGGAGCCAGACTTGTGTCACCCATGGACAGTAAAAGAGACAATGTGCCCAGCTCTCCACCTCCACACCGCATATGCTGCACAAGGGAGACGAAGCCAGTTTCCGGCGATACCTCAACAGGTTGACAGGGAGAGAAGAATGCCCGATGAGCCAAAGAAAGAAGCCAAGTTTCTCCGGAATATGGACTTGCCAAATCCAATTCCACCCCTTCTCTCCAACAAACCCCTTAGCCAGGAAAGCATAGGCGGATCCAACACTATACTTGCCACACGCTGAACCTGCCTATATCCATGTATCCGGAAGCTCCTCATTCAAAATGGGAGGAGGGTTAGCAGCAAAAGATTGAGTAATATCATCCGGGAAGATGGAATATAGCTCATGGAAATCCCATTCATCATCAGCAATCACATCTCGGACTTGGAGAGCAATGTCTTGAGTGGCGACGAACGGCATGCGGGGACCAATTGGAGACCCCTGCCACCAACTCGAATACCAAAAGGAGGCCGCACCATTACCAATCCTCAACGAAAAACCCTGCTTGAGGAAGGGGAGTATTTTGCCCATCATCCGACAAAGCCGAGACTTAGAATTGGATGTAGGCGAACATAGCATGTTGGAGGGTGAAAACCATGCCCTCGCAAGCTGCACCCACGTCTTCTCAGGGAAGTGTAGCATGCCCCAGAGGAGTTTCCCTAGCAACGCGACATTCATGAGACGAGCACTGCGCAACCCAAGGCCACCGGATTTACGAGGAGCCGCCACTGTCTCTCATTTCACTAAATGAAGGCCCTTGCCATTCTGATCCTTCCATAAGAATCTGTTAACTTTTCGGTCAATTGCTTTACAAATTCCCTCCGGCAACCAGTGAATTTGCATAAAATATGCTAGGATAGCCGCCAGCACTGCACGGCATAGTGTTAGTCTACCGGCTTTATTTAATAACTTGCAAGCCCACCCCTCCAATTTCGCATCCATTTTATCCAAGATGAAAGAGAAGTGAGAAATACGTTGGCGACCAAGGACCATAGGAAAGCCTAAGTACGTACCAAACTCAAACTTGATTTGATTTGATTTTTATTTTTATCTTTATTTTTTATTTTATTTTAATTTTTCCTTCTCTTTCTCTCATTTTATTTAATGTCAAATATATCAGACTTGACGCTTGAGGTTTATATCCCATTTGACTCAATTTTTTCTAGCATGAGTTGACTTTTTTTTTTTAATTATAAAAAAAATTCTATATATTTAAGTCGAGTGCCGGTAGAGTTCGAGTATCTTTTATGATTTGCAAAGTTACGATGCATGAATTCTTAAGTGAAGTTTTGATTTGGATAATGTTGTTTGGTACTGTAATAATTGTATTTCTTACATGCTATCCCACTGGAACTCTGTAATAATCGTATTTCTTTGTAATTATGTTGATTATATAAGATTTTATTTATTATTCAATGATTATTTTACTTTTTGTTACTGTTAACCCTATAAAATATTATGCCCAATTAAATTAATTTACTTGGCCCAATAAATTCAGCCCAATTCATCTTTCAAGGCCCGGTCCAATTGAAGAGTTATCCGGATGATGACACGGGCAAGAAGCCGCCATCCATCTCATAGATTTATCCGGACGAGAAAGAGGAAATCATGACAACATTAAGAACTTGGAGAAAATCACGGGCACGTTTGAAGAGGTTGCAGCCTTGGAGAAGATGTGGAAGCAGGACAGTTACAGAACCAGGAGTCAAAGAGGAGAGATTCCAACATCAATGAAGCGCACTTGTCAAGGGAGGAAAATCCGGGATTTTGAAGACTCTGCTGAAGAAATATATCACCCAATCCCCTATAAAAGGCTGATGGGGACATGGAAGCAAGGACATCTTCACACTCACCCCAAGAGGACGCAATTTCATATTTTTACTTCCTGCATTTTTATCCTGCAAGTTTAATTCCAGTACTCTTTTCATTCTGCAACCCTTTTTCCTTTACTGTTTTATTCAAGTTTTCCTGTAATCCCCAACAATTCTTGTAATCATCTTCAAACATTGTTCAATAAAAAATTCTTGGTTAACAAATTGGTACGCCCAGTGGGACACGAAGTGGAAACCATATCCGCTTGGAAGTGTATGCAACTTAGATCTGGACGAGTAGTGAGGGATTTAACACAAAGATTTGGAGAAATATCGCTACATGAAGAAACTCCAGTAAGAACACCGTCTGAGAACGCCGATAATACGGCGACTACCTCCCAACCACCGCAGGGGATGATGCAAGTCCCAACCTTTTTGGAACAAATACGGCTATCGATGACTGAATCGATGGCTGAATTCATGCCTTTACTTACGAGGCACCTTATGGATGTATTGCGGCCTGCCATGGCCGATCAAACTGATAAAATTTGTGGATCCCTGCGTACTCAGCAGGAAGGGTCCTCAAGTGGCATGACTATGCCAGCAAACATTACAGGTCCGGGGCTGTATGGCGGCCAAAGGACTTGGGGGACAACACTCGGCCAACCGCCATTGTTATCTGAATCCACTGGGCTGGCCAGTCTGCCTCCATTTCCATATGCTTCCACTCATGCGGCACCTATGCAGAACTTTGGATATGCGGCATCTCCTATGCCGACCTATGCTGCGTCAAGTTATTTGATGCCAAATACTGGATCGAGCTACACAGCGATCCCTGGGGTACCACGCCATGTGGCGACGCCTCGCACACCATTTGGAGTGGCAGCATCACCACATGCCAATATCTACACACCAGCCGCCAATCCACTATATCAAGTGGCGACTCAAGGTGGCCCAGCCGCCATCCCACAAATTCATATGGTGGCACCTCAGGCCGCCATACCTGCTCAACAGATGGCGGCTCATCCTGCCACCATCCCTACCCACCAGGTGGCGGCGCCTCAAGCCGCCATGGCGGCTCATACTCCTCAGGCCACGATGCCTCATCAGGACGCGATGCCTCCTCAGGCCGCGGTGCCTCATCAGGCTGCGATGCCTCCTCAAGCCGCGTTGCCTCCCACACAGGCACCAGTGGTATCACCCGAGGTGTTAGCAGATATGATACAGCAACACTTTGGGATTCAGCTAAGGCCGATGGAACGGTCCACATACAAGAAGCCATACCCTGATTGGGTAGACACCATGCAGCCATATTCCAGGGGCTTCAAAATGCCCGAGTTTACTACATTCTCCGGGGACGACGACAAGTCCACCGTGGAACATGTAGGCAGATTCACTGCCCAATGTGGCGAGGCAGCAGCCAATGATTGGCTGAAGCTAAGGTTGTTCAGTTCATCCCTAACTGGACCTGCCTTCGCATGGTTTGCTTCTCTGCGGCCTAACTCCATACAAAACTGGGCCGAGATTGAGCGGGCGTTCCACGACAGATTCTATACCCCTCTGTCACAGGTTAGTCTTGCAGATCTTACTAGTGCTAAACAGTTTACCGATGAGACGGCAAACACTTTCGTTAACAGATTGCACGGCTTAAGGGTCGATGTACTATAGCAGTCCCTGATAGGGAGATAGCCAATATTGCAGTGGCGAATATGTTGCCAAAATTAAAAAAACGTTTAATTGTGCAGGATTCCACTAATCTTGCCCAGCTGGCCGAGAAAGCGGCCTGCTTGGAAAAGTTCCTTGAGGAACAAGATGAGAAGCGTCTACCAACACACGAGACTTCTTTTGAGAAATTGAAACATGATAAAAAGGAAGACGAACTAAGGGTGGTGGCCAATGCAATAACCTTGGGTGGTAAAAACCCTGGATAGTAGCCATGGAACGCCATCAACAGCGGCCTTGGAGGCCGAATAGTTGCTAGTTGAGGCTGGTGCCTGGGCATGAGGTGATGGCGCCCGAGGACTAGGGCGGCTGTCGGACCTGGCAGCGCACGACCGATGGCGGCAGCACGTGCCACGCTGGTGGCTCTTGGGGCTGGCGGCGCTGCAATGGCCAGGCGGCAGGCACAGGCTGGCGGACCTCAGGGTGGCTGGCGGCCCTGGACTTGGCGGCTGGATAAGAGACTGGAGGCTGAGGATGGGTATGGCGGCTCGACTCCGGGCTGGCGTCGCTCAACTCCGAGGCTGGCGGCCGGCATGCTGGCGGCAGGCTGGATGGATGGCGGCCGAGGCGAGGCTGGCGGCCGGGCAATGCTGGCGGCAGGGCGATGCTGGCGGCCGGGCAATGCTGGCCGGCTGGGCGATGCTGGCGGCCGGAGCGCGAGGCTGGCGACACTCAACCGAGGCTGGCGGCCAAGGCGAGGCTGGCGGCCGGGCAAGGCTGGCGGCCGGGTTGGCGGCCGGGCGATGCTGGCGGTCGGGCAGTGCTGGCGGCCGGGCGATGCTGGCGGTCGGGCAGTGCTGGCGGCCGGGCGATGCTGGCGGTCGGGCAGTGCTGCCGGAGCGCGAGGCTGGCGACACTCAACCGAGGCTGGCGGCCGGCATGCTGGCGGCAGGCTGGATGGCTGGCGGCCAAGGCGAGGCTGGCGGCCGGGCAATGCTGGCGGCCGGGCGATGCTGGCGGCCGGAGCGCGAGGCTGGCGACACTCAACCGAGGCTGGCGGCCGGCATACTGGCGGCAGGCTGGATGGTTGGCGGCCAAGGCGAGGCTGGCGGCCGGGCAATGCTGGCGGCCGGGCGAGCTGGCGGCTGGGGCGAGCTGGCGGCTAGGCGAGGTTGGCTGGCGGCCCGTGAGGAGATGCTGGCGGCCGGGTGAGGTTGGCAGGCGGCCCGTGAGGGAGGTGCTGGCGGCCGGATGATGCTGGCGGCGACTCAGTTGGCGGCTCCGAGGTAGTTGGCGGCCGGACGAGATTGACGGCTCGTGGAGTTGTTGGCAGCATTTGAGCGAAGCAAGCTGGCGGCGGGATCCTGGCACGACTCAGTCAGCTTGCGGCGGAGCGCTGGAAGCCTGGCGACGGCGCTGAAGGTTAGCGACGGGCTGGCGGCTTCAGAATATATTGGTGGCAGCGATAGCGGATCCCCAGGCGAACCCACGACGACGATGGCGGCTCGACAAACGGGGCGCTCGATGGTTGAAGATTCGATGGCGTTCGAGGCGAAGCAGCAGTGGCCCGGCAACGTCACACGACAGCGACTGGAGTTTCCCTAGGGTGGTGGCCGGCGGCTTAAGGAAGATGAAGAGAAGGGAATAAATTTTTGAGAAACGAAAAAAGAGCAAAAAAAAAAACTTGAGCCAATGAGGGTTTATGCCTTTTTATAGATCCCTTATTGGGCCTAGGGTTTACAATTGGTCTAAGAGGACATGGATCAAGCGCACAAATCTGTCTTAAAGGCTAATCAGACAAATTGCATGAGGGGGGCATCTTTTAACCCTATAAAATATTAGGCCCAATTAAATTAATTTACTTGGCCCAATAAATTCAGCCCAATTCATCTTTCAAGGCCCGGTCCAATTGAAGAGTTATCCGGATGATGACACGGGCAAGAAGCCGCCATCCACCTGATAGATTTATCCGGACGAGAAAGAGGAAATCATGACAACATTAAGAACTTGGAGAAAATCACGGGCACGTTTGAAGAGGCTGCAGCCTTGGAGAAGATGTGGAAGCAGGACAGTTACAGAACCAGGAGTCAAAGAGGAGAGATTCCAACATCAATGAAGCGCACCTGTCAAGGGAGGAAAATCCAGGATTTTGAAGACTCTGCTGAAGAAATATATCACCCAATCCCCTATAAAAGGCTGATAGGGACATGGAAGCAAGGACATCTTCACACTCACCCCAAGAGGACGCAATTTCATATTTTTACTTCCTGCATTTTTATCCTGCAAGTTTAATTCCAGTACTCTTTTCATTCTGCAACCCTTTTTCCTTTACTGTTTTATTCAAGTTTTCCTGTAATCCCCAACAATTCTTGTAATCATCTTCAAACATTGTTCAATAAAAAATTCTTGGTTAACAGTTACTGAAATACATAATTAGTCCAATTAATTTTCAAGATGGGATAATTTACAATCACTAAAAACAATTTCAAAGCTATGAAAGGTTATAAACTCTTAAGCTTGAGCCAAATGGACTTGTAGAAACCATATGGAGAAAAATTTATTTTAATTTTTTCTTCTCTCATAAATTTTGACTTGCTTTAGAGTAGTACGCATGTTGGATTAAATGTGTTTTTTTTTTTAAAAAAAAAAAATTATGAATGCTAAATACTTACAAGAAATGTGTGAAGGCTCGCGCTAGATGGGCCCTGGTGGCTCGACAGCTTCAAGGGGTGGCTCGGGGATTGCATGAAGATGCGGCTTGATGGGTTCGGATGGACGGGGGAGGTGGTGGTCGCAGGGGGCGCGGTGAAAATGGGAGTGAATGGGAATGGTAATGGAATGACGAAAACTGAAATTACAATGATTTGGGGAAGAAATAGTGCCTAATTTTGCGACCATCAATTGCGGTTGAATTGACGGTCGCTGATACTGACCGCAAAAGACGCGGTTACAGTCATTGTCGTTATTAGACCAGAGATTAAGTAATGGTCATTAAATCACCGACCGCGAGCCTACGGTCGAAAATGCGGTTGCAATTTTTGGTCCGAAATTGCAGTCCATGCTTGCTAATTTATACTTCATCCGTTCTCAAATGTTGGTTACATTTGATTTTGGGGCACTATTCACCTTTTCATTTTGATTTAAAGTTTTATCATAGTTATACAAGTTAAAATATAGTCAATAGGGATCTTGTTAGATTCGTTTCGTCGTGTAGTTTTTAAATATCGAACTTTTAGAATTTGTTCATATACCGAACTCGAGTTATTATTGATTCAAATTGTGCATTGGACTGCGTGCGCAGTGGGTCCGTAAAAAATATATGAGAATGGAGGAAGTACATGCACGGAATTGGAAAGCTCCCTACAAAAAATTTTACGGAAGTCGACCAAAAGATTTTGTCACCTCGCGACGTACAAATCAATGAAAATCCGGTAGACGACGATATTCGTTTTCTTTTTCATCGCATTCCAACAAATTTCTTGTAATATATATTTGAATTACAACACTTATAAAAACCGACGTGTGTGACTCGTTTTTACAGTCATTTATGTGCCAGCAATGCGATATATATAGGCATAATAATTGTTGGATTACAGTCCAATTTAATACAAATGGGAGATTCATTATACGTAAATTCAACGCTAAGATTGTGAGCTATCCTTTTCAGTACTACATGAAAGGTGATTCTAGCTTGTAGTATTCTACTGTCTGTCCCGCCTACAGTCACTCTTTTTTCTTTTTTTTTGAGGAGCCATTGAAGGCCTGGGAAAGGGTGCTGAGAGTCCATGTTACACAAATTATAAGAGAATAAAAGGGAGGGATAGAGGGCTGGTGGAGAATCGATCTTCCAACCTTCCGTTGGAAGTCAAGAGACTTAACCACTTGGACTTAAGCAAAACATTTAATATACTTATTTAACAATTAATATATCAAAATGTGTATAAACTATGAACAAAGATTAAATGAAACATGGAGTATTTTTTAAAATGTTTTGATTGGATGAATATGAGTGACTATATTATTTTATATATATATATATATATATATATATATATATATTGCAATAGAATTAGGGTTAAATGTTAAAAAGGGCCATAACAAGGAGGCTATTCCGCTTTTAGGCCATAACAAGTTGCAATTATGAAAACAGGCCATAACAAACACAGTTTTGTAAAATTTAGGCCATAGGACCAATTTGAAATTAATAAAGGAATCCAACAACTTTTCCTTTATTTCATTCATACCCCAAGGAAGTTTGACTTTATTTACTTTAGTCCTTTCTCAATATACTTAATTTTTCATTATATAAATGACACCCAATGCACTTGAAAATTGGTATCAGAGCCTAGGTTTTATTGAAGAACATATTAATTATATTATTTATAATATTTTATTTCTTAATGGAGAAGATTTAATTATTTAATGGATTCAATTAATTTGAAACCCACAAGTTATTTCCAAATTTTGGAAATAAAAAATAGAAAATTCCAAAGGAATTTCTTGAACTTGTCCCATGGACAAGATATTATCAAAATCAGTTTCTTTCCTAAAAATGAGAGGAACGGACTGGAAAGAAATTGATCCGGATAGCTCTAAGTTATCAAAAGACTTAAGAGAAATCCAAAAGACGATTCAAGATTTTGGTAACCGGGTATTAATTATACCTGGAAAAATAGATAACTTGAATCAGACAACAGATGAGATCTTGAAAGTATTTCAAGATCTAAAGAAAGAAATTTTAAATCTGAAATTTGACATTTCGGATATCAAGAAAAGGCAGAAGGATATTCCTGGATCTTCCAAGAATAACCAAGCCAATATTAGAGACGCATTCGGACCAGTACAAGCTTTACATCAAAAGGGTAAAGCAACTATGGTTCCAAAGCAGAAATCACAAGAAGAGCTTATGATCGATCTCCTGAAAACAGTCGAATGAGTGTTTCCAGGGCAGATCTATCAGATATACAAGAATTAGCAGAATCATTTTCCCAACTTGGGATTATGGATCTGGTTAATGTAAAACCCAATGAAGTCCTTCAATTGGGTTATACGGAAGGATCAGGATCCAACGTGACCCACGATGGACCGCCTGATGTTCCAATGAGAGAGAGTACAGACTTCTACATGAACAGGTATCCTGAGGTGCATCTCAATGCAAGACGAAACCCAGGACGGAACCCAAGTAGAGCACCAGAATCCACACCTTGGGCCAAGACGATGTTACAACCATTAAATCCATATGGCATAACACTAAACCTCGACGTTATCGACTTCCGAAACATCGAAGACCTGATCGATGAATGGGTAGCTTCAATGAAGATTGCAGCAACTACCCTGGAACTCGATAAAGAAAACTTTGTCAGATTAATAGAGCTGAGTCTCGAAGGATCGGCAAAGCTGGGCTGGAAAAACTCCACGACTGCTTTAAAAGAGCAAATACTCGAGGGAGAATCCAAAAGCACAATCTGTGAAAGATTTGGCCTCTTATTCAAAACCCATTTTGTAGGAGATGGGTATTTTGAAGAACAGAGAACCGAAAAAATCAAGGTCTATACCCAAGCATTATTGGGTATGGAGTTAAGAAGTATTTGCGCAGTAGACGAATACATCTACTGGTTTCGTAAATACTATTTTCGGAGCGAAATGACAGCTGAAGTAGCATGTCCCATGTTCTTTGCAAAGATCTGCAGCCCATGGAGAGAAATGTTGATCCAATCGTACACAGTACCTTCTGGTACAGTGGACTCAATAGCTCGAAGAATGTCCTTCTTAAAGGATAAACTCAGAGAATGGTGTCAACAGGCAGCAGCCCAAAAGAACATCAAGAGACTAAGAGGTAAAATAAAAAGAACTCCTCTTTGCTGTGAAAATAACGATTTTCCAACAATTATAGGAGAATCAGGAGAAAAGAGGAAAAAGAAGAAGAGTCGGGGCTCATACAGTAGGAGTTTCAGAAGACCTCCATTCCGAAGAAGAAGAGCATGGTGGTCCAAGAGCAAGGCCAGATCATACAAAACTGGACAAAGAACGGGAACGGCGAAGAATTCATCCCAAGGTTCAACTAGCTCAGCAGCAAGGAGCACGGGGAGAACGACGTCCAAGAGAACATTCAGACGAGCCCATACCCGAGCCAACGAAAGTTTCAAGGACTGCAACTGTTGGAAGTGTGGAGCCAGAGGTCATATCTCACCCGATTGCCCTCAGAATCGTGAGGTACGAATGTACGAAGCCACGGAGGATATCGTGGAAGCAGTCTACCATGGAAAGCTGGTACCAGTCTATCAGTTTGAGGACATCCCCTCGGATGAAAGCATCTACGAGGAAGAATTAAGAAGTGACTCGGACTCATATTCAGATGGATCTACAACCGAGTCTGACTGAAGAAGACAGGATTCAGACCACTGAAAACCTGTCTGGATTCTTTTCAAGGATGACGATCTCGAATCGAACCATGGAAAGAATAATGCGACAAGATTCCAACCTCAGCCCATATGACGGATTCAGAATTGGCGGGATTGGACGAGTTCTTAACCAGATGGGACTCAACCAGAGAAGACATAACATCATCTACAAGGTAAGTGCAGGTGAGTTTGCAATTCCTATGGAACTTACTTGTAATGTTATGGATATGCAATTAATTCCTAAAGAAGAAATTCTTGAGGAATTAAGCAGAATGAAGGAGGAAATCGCCATTACTATGAAATGGATCCACATAGGAGCCATTGAAGTAGTAATTAAGGCAACCTTCAAAGAAGGCATTGATTCTGAATTGCATCTATCAGTCACTGATAGAAGAATCAATAACCTTAGAGATGGTCTTCTTGGAACTATGGTGGGAAATTTATATGCTGGGAAATTAATGTTTGACATACATCCCAGAATTTCCTATAACTTAGCTGACCAAGATTTTAGTAGAGTTCTAACCCTTCATCAGGATTTTAAAAGAAAAGATCTGATGAAAGAAGGGAACAGACCATATTCTATAACTTATAGAATTTCTTATGCACTTTCCAATAGTCATCATTCTGACTTATTTCTCAGGAAAGAATATATAGAAATTCCTAGAATTTTCAAGGAATTTGCTAAAGTCATGACTCCAAATCCTACCCAAATTCCAAGGTTAGGAGGAGTAGACATACAAATAAGAGATCATCCAATTCTAGACAGATCAACGAGTGCTAGAATTAAGTACGCAAGCCGTATGTCTTTTTCGGAAGACAGAATTATGGCATATAAAGGGAAGGAGTTCATCAAAGATCTAACTCCTCAATCCATTGGGGTAGATAATATAAAGATAAAATGCCCTGAAGGATGGAAAGAAATACGAGTAATATTCGACATCACTGAAAAGATTAACCGTTTTCCATGTGATGACTTATACTACTTGCAGCAGCCATCAATTGGAACCTATGAAGGAACAATTGAAATTGCAGGACACGAGATCAGAGTCTTAGGCACCGCCGGAAAAGACAATGGGGTTATGATTTTGGGATTAAGTTTTCTCGAAAATCATAAACCATGGGTAAGAAAGGATAATGGTATAGAATTTAATCTGAAGGGTCACACCATCAGAATTAAATGACAAGTCCATTCTCCATTTATATCTCAGTAGGGATAATATATGAAGAATATAAGTCAGAATATTTCGCAGCTTATATTGATTCAGGATCAGGTATTTGCACGGCAAAACCAGGAGTTTTCCCTAGCGAAGCTATGGAATCATTACCCATTATTGCAGGAAGAGATTTTTCCCAAAAAATCTTAGTACTAAATAAGGGTATTCGACAAGCCAATATCATGATTGGAGGAGCATTTGGTACACCTTGGTATAAGGTAAAAACGCCTCCTATTTACTTTCATGACACAGGAGCGGATATTTTGTTAGGAAACAATTTTATACAATCCTTTACAAAATATGTTCAAGATAACAAAAGAAATTTGTTAATATTTACCACAAGTTGTGGAAATGAGATACAGGTGTTGCGCAGGGAAAAGGCATTCAACAGGTTAATGCCTATATTATTTCGCAGCAAACGTGGTGATAATGATGCCAAACTAACCCATCCAAAAATGCAGGATAAAAGAAAGTTTGGTAAGGCTTTGTTGTCTTTTAGACAGCAAGGATTTGATGAAGCTTCTATTGAGGAAATTATAAACCTCAAAGAAGCAATGCAGGAAATGAAGTCATTAAATATAACTTCACTAGACATTGATGGGGAAACTAAATTGTCCCTCGAAAATGTCAAAAGACTTATCCAGAGAAACTTTAACGAGGATCCTCTGGCATGGTGGGATAAAAACAAGATCGAAGCCACTCTACAGGTAAAAGAACAATATAAATATGAGTATGTTCGATACAAACCCATCTTAATGAATATGCAGGATAAGAAAGATATGCAGCAAATTATCAAGGAGCATATTGATCTTAAACTCATCGAGCCTGGAGTCTCAGCTTATAGTAGCCCTGGATTCTTGGTAAGAAACCACGGTGAAATAAAGAGAGGTAAACCCAGGTTGGTAATAAACTATCAAGGTATTAACAAAATAATACAGTTTGATGGTTATTACATTCCGAGTAGAGAACACTTAATTGATTGCATCAAAGGTGCTAAAGTGTTTTCTAAATTTGATTGCAAATCTGGTTTCTATCAGATTAAGATGGAGAATGAGTCGAAGAAATTCACAGCATTCTCCACCCCACAAGGGCAATATATTTGGAATGTTATGCCAATGGGGCTTTCTAATGCCCCTCAGATATTCCAAAGAAAGATGGATAATCTATTTAAGGATTATCTAGAGTTTATGTTCGTCTACATAGATGACATTCTGATTGCATCTCGAAATATTAAAGAGCATATTAAACATCTTGAAATATTTTCTGATGCATGTCACAGGGAAGGTCTAGTTCTCTCTGAGAAAAAGGCCACTATCGCTGCTAACAAAATTGAATTCTTAGGAGTTCAAATTGATGAAGCAGGAATAGAGTTACAGGAACACATTGTGGAGAAAATCCGCAATTTTCCTGATATATTAAAAGACAAGAAACAACTTCAGAGTTTCTTAGGAGTTGTAAATTTTGCGGGTATGTTTATTAAAGACCTTGCAAAATATAGAAAGGATTTTAGACCACTCCTGAAAGAGACTGAAAGCTCTAGATGGAAATGGGAAGAAATCCATACCAAGAGAATTCGTGAACTAAAGCAAGTCTGTAATAGCTTGCCAAAACTCGCGATACCTCAGGATGAGGACGAGCTGGTAGTCTACACAGACGCCAATGATTTTCGATGGGCAGGAGTGCTCATGAGAAAAACTACGGGTCAAGAACCTTGTAGATACACAGGAGGGTTGTTCACTGAACAACAAGCCAAACTTTGGCATATTAACGAGAAGGAATTCTTTGCAGTATGGAAAACATTTAAAAAATGGCCTTTATTCTTACTTGCAAAGAAATTTGTATTAAAAGTTGATAATACTAATGTTAGGGCTTTTTTAAAAAATAAACTTGAATCAAAAATTGAAAAAGCTCGTATTATCAGATGGCAAGCTGAATGTCAATATTATACATATGATATTGATGTTATAAAATCTCATGAAAATGTTCTTGCAGATTTCTTGACGAGAGATGGAAGCATTTGAAGCTGATTCCATCATTACGAGATTCAGGCACCTCAGAGAAAACCTAGAGGAGCTATCAAAGCATTTTGGACAGCTCGAGATCAATGCACGAGCAGCTGGCCAAATACAACAGAGCGATGTGGACATGGTCCGCAACAATATACGAACCTCCCATATAGCAATGACAGCACTATGGGAAACAGTATTAGAGCCAATCAGGAAAGCGTCAGCTTCCCTGGTAAACAAAGAGAAATGTGCCCAAAAAGCTAAAGTGGTCACATATGAAGAAGCAGATTCAAGCACTGCTTCAAAGGAACCATTGTCGGATACCGACAAAAATGTTGAGCAAGAGGAAAGTCACATTTCCGAAAGCTCAAGTCAACCCACTGCCTCTGGGGTGAAAGAGGAAGAAATTAACCTTAGGCCAATGACAGGCACCTCTAAGGTTAATTCAGATGAGAAGGTCCTATCTACTGCCTGGCTGGACTACCAAGGAAAATGGGAACAACTGGTTTCCAAAAAGGGAATTAACCCTAGCAAAACAGTAATCGAGACATCCGAGAGATACAACAGGGTATGGATGCTCGAAGGATCGAAACCAGAAGAAGTTCGGAAGTGGTATGACTTTGGAGCATTAGCATCTGTTCATACTACATCACCAGGGTTTCCGGAAATCGAAAAACTTCCGGGATGGATAAGTAGTGCGGTGCACGAATCATGGCAGAACAACCCGCACCTGCAAAGAGGAGATATTCTGGAGCTTAAGTTCATTTCAGCGGCACCAGAGATAGTCGGAAAAGGTTCTTATCCGGTCTTTCAATTTATTAAATTACAGAGACCTGATATGATTGCCTTCAACAGAGTTAAGTCTATGGATGAGAAGGCACCATTGGTATCTTCAATCAGCGAAGATGAAATCTCCACCCGACGAGCATGGGGATTCTGGGTCTGTCTCACCGAGATGGAAAAGGTTAAATATCCGTTTAAAATATTCTCAAACAATTTAAATGGATCGTTCCTGGTTAATTCTTTAACAGGGAAAAGCACAGAGTTTGCGGAAACCTCATTTGAGAAGAAGAGGTTACTCATCTGGGAAAACAAGTTGCCAGCAACCGAGTCTACCAGAAAAAAGGCATGCAATATGATGCATGTTGGCCAATGGGATAACCACATATGCCCATATTGTGCAGAGCAGGAGAAACCCCTATTCGGCACAAAGATCCGGGTAACCCAGAAAAAATCCGGACCCGAACAGGACAAAGGGAAGAAACGTCCAAAAAACTTTCACAAGCCAAAGTAAGATTAGCTGGATGTAAAAGAAAAAGAGGTGTCGGCAACACTCATAATTAAAAGCCGACAAAGAAGGGCAGAGT
Organism: Hygrophila difformis; assembly: GCA_030278955.1. NCBI lineage: Eukaryota > Viridiplantae > Streptophyta > Magnoliopsida > Lamiales > Acanthaceae > Hygrophila > Hygrophila difformis. Next base: position 40,917,706 of record JAOANR010000012.1, on the reverse strand, counting down.
GGCTGGCAGAAAGTGGCCGACAAGAGAAGGTGGAAAGTTGACAAAAGCCACCTAACGCAATAATTCAAAAAAGGACAATAATGTAGCCGGTGGAAATTAAGGCCAAGTGACGAACGCAGTGACGTCACAAGGATTTAGAGGAAGATTGGAATCCGGGGCTGAAGTCCGCGGGCGCCTATAAATAAAGGAGTTTGAAGCAGATGGAAGGCATCGAAAATTCCTCCCAACTCTTCAAAGTATTTGTAATATTTCTCTTTCTGCAGATTTCCTTTCAAGTCTGTAAAAGTATGGGGTATTCCCCCAAGAGTCTTGTATCCTCCATGAGGAACTAAGTGTCTGTCTTCTCCATTAGGGGAAATTATGTTTAAATAATATTTTTAATATTTCTTCAGTAAAATCCAGGCTTCCAAATATCCCAAATATCCCGATAATATAATTAAAACCCTTTATTCATATCTTGATACATCCTAAGGTAGGAAACGAAATAGGACTGTGCTGTTTGTTGCTGAAGGAGCCAAGAATCGGTGAACCATCGGTCGCGGCTGCGTGGTTGGAGGAAGTCCGTAAAATCCCGGAGCTTAGGAAACCCGGCAGCAAGGCGGTCAAAGCCAAGGTATGAAGTTTAGTGCTTAATTTAATTATCGGAAGCATGATGGGCGGTTATTGGATTAAATTTAATGAAAATCTAAAGTTTGGGGTCAAAGTGTAAAAGGGCAAAAGTTGATAAGTCAACTGATGGGGTCAAAATATAATAAAGGAAAGTAGGTGGGCTCAATTATTATTTTAAAAAGTCTAAATGGCCCAAAATTGAACAAAAGTGGTTTGTTATGGCCTAAAATCATAACTCAAACTTGTTATGGCTCAAAAGTGGAAATGACTACTTGTTATGGCCTAAATTAACTATTAACTCAATAGAATTAACTCAAAAGTGAACAATAAACAATAACGAAATGTCAAAGTGCCTAAAGTAAACCGAGGGAGGGAGCTGAGTAGTATAAAATGATGGAGAAAACCAAGATACACTTCTGTTTTATTTTTTTATTTACCACGGTTTAAAATTTATAGTACTTCGTATATATTGTCACTGTTATTTTGCTTTACGAAGAATGTCAAAAGGCCTATACGCAGGACATAGTGTTCCTAGGCGTCTCTAGGTCATATATACACTTTAAATATTTTCCCCTGCTTTGGTAAAAACCCCTAGATCTCCAAATCCAACTTTAGTGCAACTTGTTATTATGGTCTCATTTTCTTGTTGAAATTAAATATTGATGTTTTGGTAAGACTTAAGATGGGGTTTCATTTCCTTTGGTTGAAATATTAATTTATGGTTTGGGGTTTGATTGCATTATAGTTATCTAGAGATGGACGATGGATAGTTCAAAAACTGTAAGAACAACAGATGAGGGATGTAAAGAAGCTAATCCATAAAATAGCTTGTGAATTGAGTTTAATATACTCATTTACAGATTTACTGAACATCGGCAACTTTAAAAGACCCCATTTAAGCCTAAATTCATTTCTACATATGTTTCATTAGGGCAAGATAGTTTCATAGTTGATTTTCCCAACATGCTTACACTTTTCTTGCCATATATGATTAAAATTTGTCTTTTTTTTTTTTTTGACAAGTGATGTCCAAATAAACACCCGCATCATCAGTAGCCAATAGCGCTTTGCAACCGTCAGGAGGAAACGTACACGTTGTGAAAAAATCAACCAAACTCACTCCTAGCTTAGATTAAAATTTATTTCTCGAGGGAGAGAGTTTAATTATTTATTTATTTTAAAATATTAATTTTGTTGTTAGTTAGTATTCTTATATCTTCCATTTTCACTCCTAAAAGAACCAACCAAGAACAAAGTGCTGGACAACTAAAATTGCTTTAAAATTAAAAGAAGCACTAAAAATCACTAAGCATCAGATTCTATACCATTTGATTAACCCTTACAGTTGATGATTCCATTGTATGCCTAATTTCAAGGTTTTAACACGACGATATCCTTCCTCTACGGTTCTACTTCTACCTCCCCATTTGAGTGGAAATATTCACTCTTTCTTTTTTTCGTTTATTATTCTATTTTGCTGTTTTTCGGCAGAAGTTGGAACAAGACATTTTGATATCCTCAGCACTTTCAATTCAAGTCATTATCTTGGCTAATCGGATTGAAAAAGCCATTGAAACTACTTGTGCCAAAACTATTCCATTACTTGAAAAAATTATGCCGACATGGTAACCTCGTACTATGCTGACACAGAATGGTTCTTGATACTTGGTAGGAAATATTCCCAAGTCACACTGATTGATCATGCACATATGCCTACTTATTTCTTGTTTTGCTTCAGCCCATATGTGATGAACAAGGGATTTACGACAGCACATTATGTTTATTTTTGGGTCTAGATTTTAGAAAGATTGGCTTTACCGTTGCAATTTTTGAAACCCTTTTTTGCAGCATTTTAATAAGATGGAAATGTTTTTGCTGGTAAAAATAAGAACAAGTGGGTAATGACGCATTGGAATAACAGAGAGATTGTGAATGGTTTACACTTTTTTTTTTGAAGATGACAAAGAAGGGGTGGTGGAAGTTATAAAATACACAAAATACGAATGTATAAAATACACAAAATACACAAAATACGAATGTATAAAGTGGAGGGATAGGGAAGTGGGCAGGAAATCGAACCATAACCATAAGGTTGGAAAGCGGAGATTTGACTATTTAGATACGTCCTCATCCCCTAAATGGTTTATAATTGAGGAAGACTTATAAATTTTTAACTAGTTAAAGTTTAAAAATTATGATGTTGAGAATTAGGGATGACAAAACACTTGGGAATCTGGTTTTATGAGGAAACATCCTGAAATTTTTTGAATTACTATCCCTATCGCCCCAAACGGGAAGGCGATAGGGATAGCAATTCCCACCCCATTGCTATCCCTACGTGGAATAAGTTGAATATATAACTTATTTACGGAGGAAGGCTCGCGACATCAACAATTCTACCTGCTGGGCAAACTAGCCATACATTTGAGGTATCTCAATACATAAAATAATAATTAGCCCTTGCAATACAAAACAATTGGTTTTGTTGTTCCCTTTTCCCCTTTAGTCGTATTGTTGTTATTAATTAATACAGCACCAAATATTTCAATATCTAACACGGTGGTTCTCGTAATCAAAGGCCCCATTGAAGAACATATTCTCAATTACATAAAAGTTGAGGTTTGTAAGGATGATGCTCGAGTACAAATTAAAGTAGGAAAAAATTTTCAAATGCAAAAGACCCTTATGGAGGCACTTACATTTGTTTTCTCACCCAAAAATGAATAGGGAAGAATGCGCATTTAATTTGTGAACTTTTAAGTTGCATATGTCAATCTAGTTTATTCACTCAATCAATTAATTGAGGGTCATGCAATCAATCAAATTCAATTAATTTTGAAATTCAAACGTAGGCGTGATTAAGTTCGAGTCCTTAATAAGTGTTGAACTTAAAATAGATCAAATTACTGATTTAAATTATTTTTTTATACAATATACTTAAGAAGTACTGTAGTAATTTTTTTTTTTTGGTGAAGTCGAAAATGGGTGGTGGAAATACAATGTCATATAAACTACAAAGAGATTAGATAAAATGAAGGAGGAAAGGGCAAAATTGAATACCCAATCATAAAGTTGGAATGCAGAGCAAATCTTTTTTTTTTTTTTTTTTGCGGAACAGCCTATACACAGGCTAAGAAAGAGGCGGTGGGAGCCCATGCCACACAAATTACAAAGGGAATAAATGGGAGGGATAATGGGCCGGCGGGGAATTAAACCTCTAATCTTGAGGTTGGTTGGAAATCAATGGACTTAATCACTTGGGCGAAGTCCTCATCCCAGCAAGTCTATTTGATGTAATGTTTGATTCAAAAATAGTAAATGAAAATTAAATCAAACTCCATTTCACTCCTAACATATATAACCAATTAAAATTAAGTGATAAATGATGTTCTCAAACGCATTAATCTTAGTTTGTTCGGAGAATATATTCTTCTACACTAAATGAATGAAAACCCAAATCCTATTTTTTTTTCCTTCTTCCAAAAACATTATAAAAGAGGCTCTAGGGCCGATCCTTTAGCTCATCTTAAAAACACAAACATTTAACCTCAACCCCACAAACCACAAACCAAGTGAAGCTAAGTATAAAGATGGGTGCTTATGGTTCTACCCTTCATGATGAGACCTCACCAGCAAGAACACATGCATCATTACACACACCTGCACCAGCAGCCACCGTTGGTCGAGTCACCGCATTCCACTCTTCATCAAAGTGGAAAGCCTATTTTGAGGCATCCAAACAGACTTCAAAGCTTGTTAGTCAATAACAGCACCGTACCATTTTCCTACTATTATTTCTTTTGTGTTGTAATTTGCTATAGCTTTTTGATGACAATCTTCCTTTCTCCGTGTTCAAGATTGTAATCGACTTCACCGCGTCTTGGTGTGGCCCCTGCCAGTATATCCAGCCTGCCATTGATGCATTTGCTGAGACATACAAGGATGTGGAGTTCATCAAAATTGATGTTGATGAATTGGATGTATGATATGATCATCCTAGCTCTTTTTTTTACCAATTCATTATTTATTTAGTTTCATCCTCAAATGTTTACTAACTTTATATATTTAAAAATGTTTGAAATAGGATGTTGCACAGGAATTTGGAGTTCAGGCATTGCCAAGCTTTGTACTGATAAAGAGGGGGAAAGAAGTGGATAAGGTTGTAGGCGCCAAAACAGAAGACCTGAGGAAGAAGATTGAGAAAAATAGATTTTTTGAAGTGGCTAATGATGTCTAGCTTTTGTGGGCATTAAATTTTTATGAAGGTGCATGACAGGATTGCACGTTATTATTGTTACTACATGAGACGACGAGTTCTAGTTATATATTAAATAAATGAGTAATTTTCAAAAAAGTATATATGCTTAGCTTTAATTATATATATTGAAAGAAAAAAAAAGTTGCTCTCCTGTCCATTAATTTTAGGGTTTTCCCCATCAGTTAAGTAGTTATAGAATCTCATTACATTCTCTATTATCTGTAATTAATTAACTGGTCAGTCTAGTGGGTAGTTGGCATTTGATGACAATCCTACTCCAATTGCAAATATAATTTTATATAAAAATTTGAGCAATTCTTTCGCAAGAAGCTGTAGAATTGGCAGATTTCAAATCATCAGCATTGTGGCATCTTCTTGTAATCTTGTTTAATTTCCTCTTAGGCGCCATTTGAGGGTAAATTATCGAAACCCTCTTCAGATATGTAAAGTTGAGTGAGTAATAAAAAGGGGTGGGGTGTAGGGGGTGTTATTGAGTCGAGTTCGAGCTTGACTATCATCGAACTAGTTCGAGTAACTCGCGAGTATTTTTTTTTTTTTGCTAAGCTCGAGCTCGAGTCGGTAGCTTAAGTTTGAATTGTATTTTATTTTTTCTTAACATTCGATTTTAAATTTTTAACCATAGCCTAAAAAGACATAATTCAATTTGATAATTTTTGAGGTGAATACGAGGGTATTCCCAGCCTTATTGGACCCAAGATTCAATTCAATTTGAGATTTGAATATTCTGTTGGTTATTGTACAATTAAGATAGAATTAAAATTCTTTAAAAATACTTCCTCCGTTTTTAAGTGTAACATTGCACTATTTTCTACGTACTATTCATTGTTCGACTTTGATTCCAATTTTTATCATAGTTATACAAGGAAAAATATAGTCAAGTGAGATCTTGTTGGATTCGTCTTTACCTGTAGTTTTAGAATATCCACTTTTTATAATTTTACTTATACACAATTTGAGTTATTGATCGTTAAAAACGTGCATTGAACTGCGTGCAATGGAGGAATGTTGCACTTTCTTGAGAACGGAGGTAGTATATTTTAATTTTTTAAGAGTGAGTATTTTTCCTCATTTAGATATTTTAAATAAGTGATATATTTTCTAATAGAATATAAAGTGGAGTATTATTGCAAATTTGCAATATTATTAAAAGAAAAGGTTGTGATGGATCCAGTAGTTTTTCGGATAAAAAAATTTTGAATAACAAATTGAAGATTTCAAAATAGTTTAGACATAACATACTATGCTTCAAGAAAAGAAATCAAAAGTATGCCCAGAGGAATCTAGGCTTGATTTTTTTTTTTTGGCTGCACAGCCCACTCGGGGCTACGGAAATCTAGGCTTGATTTGATTCTCAAACTTTGATTTTACAGTATTTGGTTTTATTTTGTAGGCCCCTTTCTATAATAGTAGTATGGAGAATTTCGGTCTGAGTCTGACCCATTTAGACCACCACTATCCATGACATGGTCTCCATGGAGATCAACCTCCATGTCATTATTTTATTAAAAACAAAATCAAAAATGGATGGGTGGTTTGAGACCTTGGTCGACCTTCTCAAATTTGAGACCAAGTGGTCTCTTCAATTGGGCTAATGGGATGGTGACAAGTGTCATCATCCCATTAGTTAAGTGATTTTTTTTTTAATTTATCTAATAAAATGATAATATCTTTTGTATAAATAAATAAATATAATTTCAAAATATACCAAATTTTATACTTTTTCATTCTCTACGAATAGATATCACTTTTGCTATATTTTAATGAAATACATAATATATCAATTTTTGATATATTTAACCCATTTTAAAATTTATATAAAATAAAAATAAATAAAAAATAAATTAAAATTTTAGACTTTTTATTCTTTATAAGTAAGCTAAAATATTTTGTATTTTTGATACATTAATATTTTTATATTTCAACATGATTTAAAATTGTGTAAATTAAAATAATTATATATAGTGTTGTGGTTGGATGGTTGGGTGGTTATTGATAAAGTATGTAAAATTTGAGTGGTTGGGTTGGGATGAATATTGATGAGTTTGATGAGAGAGAAATTAATAAAATAATGAGATGGTTGGATGGTTGGGTGGTTGGGGTGGTCATGGATAATGGTAGTCTTAGTAGACTCCTCCCTTTTATATACGACATCAGTTTCTTTTTAAATATTGCGGATTCATCTTTCACTTAATTTTAATATACATTTTTAATTCATAATAATTCAAATTGAATATAAGTAAAAATTGAAAATTTACTATTCTAAATCTATGTAATTACCTGAATCCAACAAGATCTCAGGTTACTATATTTTATCTTTATATAGTAATGGAGGTAGGGGTACGGTTGCTGTGCGATTGAAATATCCGCAGTACATCAAGACAATAAATCCTAGCCATCAAATATAATCTAATGGTTCTAATATGATAATGGTACAATAATAAAAGTGTCCAAGTGTTCCTACATTTAATTGCCTTATTTACATCCTTAAAAAATATCATTTGTATTCCTAAATAATATTACTCCCTCCGTTTTTCAAAAATTGAAACGGACCCACAGTGCACGCAGTCCAATGCACATTTTAAATCATTAATAACTCAAATTCGGTACAAGTAGAAATTATAGAAGTTGATATTTAAAAACTACTCGACGAGACGAATCTAACAAGATCTCGCTTGGCTATATTTAATTTGTATAACTATGATAAAACTTTAAGTTAAAGTGCGTGTGTGAATAATGTTAAATTTTGCAATGTTCCAATTAATGGAAAACAGAGGAAGTACAATTTTTTAGGTGAATACCAGGGTATCCCCAGGCCTCATTGGACCCAAGACTAATCCCTCGAGGATCTGCAAGGGCAATTAAGGGCGCCTCTCCCAAAGCAGTTTTTTGCATACACAAGACTCGAACCCGAGACCTTGCTTAATCAACTAGAGCCCCCACCCACTCAAGCCAACTGCTGTTGGTCTAAATAATATAATTTTTTTTTGGATAAGCCAATTCAATGGCCGGATAAAATACAACAACCACACGAAACTATAAAAGAAAGAAACAAAAAGAAAACAACACTGAGGAAGAGACAAAAAGGCAAAAGACAAAAAAAGAGAACAACAACACAAAATTAGAAATTAAACTGAAAAACTTCCAAGACTTCCGCAGTTAAGCCTCCCAAGACGAAGTCTGGGGGGAAAGCTCAAGTGGTAAAAAATTCATCCTTCAAAGCGCCATGCTTAACGAGGCGATCCGTCATCTTATTCCTTTCCGACTGGATTTTGAAAAAGCCCTCTCTAACCTCAACGGGCTCCCCACTTTCTGAGACGTTTGTGCATGAAACGTGCTCCCCGCATTCAATATCAGGACAGTAATGTCGCAATAAATCCACTAACACTCGCCGAGTGTTAATCCCATTAATCCCACCAATGTTCCAAGCTAATATCTTAAAGTTTTCAAAATCCATAAAATATTGCAGGGAAAAGGGGAAGAGACAGATAAAACCTTCGAACTATGTGGGTGATGGCGAAGGAGGTTGCCCTCCTTCACAGCTCTTTTCTGCCATAACGACATCCTTTCCATTTAGACTCAAAGCTCCTGCCCCTTGTTGCCGAGTCAGGATTTTCACCTGGTTTTCCTCTTTCGTCTATGTGGCCGGTGGTCTCTGCCGCTTCAAGCTCGAGCCCCCTTCAACAAGGCCGGATTGATCTTCAGACTTGTGGGCCGAAGCTTCTAAGTTTGGGCCTTTAATGCCTATCGCTTTTCGTCTCTCTCTCGTCTCCAAATTGTTAGTTATAATTTTAAGTGGGCTTTTGGAGCCATGGGAGTATTGGGCTCTAATTTTAGCTTTGGGGTGTAGGGAAGATTTAGAACCTGACTTGCTTATCACAGGTCCAGGCCCTTTTTTTGGCCCACTAGGTCTTCTTCTCTCCACTTTGATCCATCCTCCCCCTGCAGGTTGAGGAGGATTGCCACCTTTTCCTTTAGGCTCCAACATCGGGACAGGAACAACTTTTTGGGAGGACTCGTGACTTTCCTCATTTGAGCAATTCTCAGACTCGTCAGAATAATTCACCTGTTCACCCTCCTCACTTTCCATATTTGAGCAATCTCCTTTGTCAACTCCCTCTAGTGAATCCTCCAATTTGTCTTTCACCCCAAATAGGGAAACAACAGCTTTCCCATTGCCTGCATGCAGACTGTTCGCCGGCCTCTCAGAAGTAATTTTTCCTTTCTCCCTATCGCATTTCAATAATTTCGGCAGCTTGCCCTCCATTGCCTCCGATCCGGCAGAACAAACATTGCTCGCATGCCCATACCTATGGCAGGAGGTGCAAAGAAGGTGGAGGCCTTCATAAGCAACTTTCTGCCATCTATCTCCAATAAGGATGCTTGACACTAAGGGAAGACTCAAGTCAATTTCTACACACACTCTAGCATATTTAGCTCTATCCGCACCTTTCGACATGCCGTCTACACGAATAGGCTTACCTAAACCCACAGCAAATCTGGTAAGCATCATTTCATCAAAAAATTCAAGCCCTAGTCCAGGGAATCTGGCCCATACCACCGTGCTCTTCGGGGTTTCCTCCTCGGAAATGAAATTTGGTCTCCACGGGCACACCGTGAGGTAGCTATCAAAGACCATCCACGGACCATCATTGAGCACCCGCAATCTGTCATCTAGTTTGTCAAACTTAACAAGAAAGAAGCCAGCCCCCATGTCCACCATATGAAATCTGTTTGGCATCTTCCACACCTTCGAAACCCTATCAAACAAAGCCATGTATCCCACTTTCTTCCCTAGAACGGATATAATCAACCCATCTGCATAGAGCAGACATAGGCGCTCAGTGAGTCGAGAATCGATCGTGAGCGGGGCTTGAGACGGTCCCCGTCCACAAAATCCATAGTTACCAGTTTTGATGTCTCCGGATTCACAGAAAGATGGCCCGGTAAAGCATCCTTTCCTTCCAAAACAATGTCTCTAAATGACACAGTGGAGCCACTGGAGAAAACAAAGGGGGGTTTCGCCGGAGGGATTGGTGGGGAGGTGTGAGAGGCGCAGGCAAGGACGAGTCCAGAGCCGAGAGCATTTTTTTTTTTTTTGGTCTAAATAATATAATTGGTATCCTTTAATATATTGACATAATATGTAAGTGACATAAAATTAGAAACATTAAAGAATCCGCATGAAATAGAATATTAAAAGAGAATTAAAGTCGCTGAAATAAATATAATTATGTCGCTGAAATATATAAGCCACGTCGCTGAAATGTATCGCAACTGGGACAATTCACTGATAGAAAAAATCATGCACACATATCCTCAAGATTACTGTATTTCGTTATATTATATTGCATGCACAAATAATTATAATTAGGCAAAGTCAACAAAAGTTACATGCTTTATTATACTATACACTAATATAATATATAAAGGAATAATAACCCAAATGGTCCTGTATCTTTCCCTTAATACCCATTTGGACCCCTAAGTATTGAAATAACCAGAATAGTCCTGTAAGTTTAATATTCCTAACCAGAATGGTCCTTTTGTCTTTTTCTGGCCTTATAGCTTTCCCTTTATTACACTTTGACCCCAGAATTTAACTTTTGATTTATTTAGCCCTTTTTAACATAAAATTGCTTTATATGGCCCAACATGCTTCCGAAAAATTAAATAAATTATCCAAAATTTATACCTTGAGTTTTGACCGCCTTGCTACCAGGTTTTCTGAGCTTCTCGATTTTACAGACTCCTTCCAACCACCGTACCGCAACAGATGGTTCGTAGATGCCCAGCTCCTTCAGCAACAAACAACACAATCCTGTTTCGTTTACTACCTCAGGGTATAACAAGGTTTGGGTAATAGATTTTTATTTTTGGAGAATTGGGAATATGGGAAGTCTTGATTTTATTGAAGAAATATTAAAAATATTACAGAAATATTTTTTCTCCTAATGGAGAAGACGGACACTTAGCTCCTCATATATGAGGATGCTTGACTCTGAGGGACTGACCCCATACGAAAAACAAATACAGAAAGGAAATTTTGCAGAAAGAGAATACAACTTATTATTTTGAATAGTTGGGAGGATTTCTGATGCCTTCCATCTGCTTCAAACTTCTTCATTTATAGGCGTCCGCGGACTTCAATCACGGATCCAAACACTCTTTAATTTATTGTGACGTCACTGCGTTCGTCACTTGCTTTGGATTCCAGCTGGTTACATTATTATCCTGCTGTATTATTGTCCTCGGCTGGCATCTTTTTTGTCAACTTTCCACCTTCTCTTGTCGGCCATTTACTGCCATCGACTCTGAACTTTCTTTTGTCGACTTCTAATTATAGAGTATTGCCGACACCTCTTTTTCTCTTACATCCAGCTGTTTTTACTTTGGCTTGTGAAAGTTTTTTGGACGTTTCTTCCCTTTGTCCTGTTCGGATCCGGATTTCTTCTGGGTTACCCGGATTTTTGTACCGAATAGAGGTTTTTCCTGTTTTGCACAATATGGGCATATATGGTTATCCCATTGGCCAACATGCATCATGTTGCATGCCTTCTTTCTGGTAGATTCGGTTGCTGGCAACTTGTTTTCCCAAATGAGTAACCTCTTCTTTTCGAAAGAGGTTTCCGCAAACTCTGTGCTTTTCCCTGTTAAAGAATTAACCAGGAACGATCCATTTAAATTGTTTGAGAATATTTTAAACGGATATTTAACCTTTTCCATCTCGGTGAGACAGACCCAGAATCCCCATGCTCGTCGGGTGGAGATTTCATCTTCGCTGATTGAAGATACTAATGGTGCCTTCTCATCCATAGATTTAACTCTGTTGAAGGCAATCATATCAGGTCTCTGTAATTTAATAAATTGAAAGACCGGATAAGAACCTTTCCCGACTATTTCTGGTGCCGCTGAGATGAACTTAAGTTCCAGAATATCTCATCTTTGCAGGTGCGGGTTGTTCTGCCATGATTCGTGCACCGCACTACTTATCCATCCCGGAAGTTTTTCGATTTCCGGAAACTCTGGTGATGTAGTATGAACAGATGCTAATGCTCCGAAGTCATACCACTTTCGAACCTCTTCTGGTTTCGATCCTTCGATCATCCATATGATAATGGCCAAAATTGACCATTATTTTCAATATATTTCCGTGTCTAATACGGACATTTGATCGCATTCCGGTCTTATTTAAATAAGAAAGCAGTTGAATTTGACAGATATGTGCAAGTTTGTATAAATAATAGCTGTTATTGAAAAACACAAAAATATTGTTATTTTTATTAAATATGTGTTAAAACCCCCCAAAAACATGATAAAAATATTAAAAATCCTCCACTTGACAAATTTTGGTACAGTGATGTCTATTTAGTGGAACACGGGTTCATTAAATGGAACACAAACCAAACAATCAAGTGGAACAAATTTACATATTTATATTATTTTATATTTAGATGTATATATTTATAATTTTATGTTTATGTTTATTTTTATTTCTGTTTTCTGCAATAAGTTAAATATTAATTGGTCCACTAATCACTTTTAATTTTAATTAATTGCAGGTGATTTAATTTATTTTGGTCCAAAGAGTTTATAGTCCATCTCCCATTTAATTTGTTCCAGCCCAGCCCAATCACAATTGATCCAATTTCCTGGAGCCCAACAACACCAATTAACCACTTTAAGCCCAATACCAACTTAAGCCCAAACCATCCCAAACCCTAACCCTAATCCACTGCCGCCGCCGCCGCCCTGCTCCGGCGCCGACTTCGCCGGAGCCGCCGCCACCCCTCCTCAACCCCATCTCTGCCTCCCGCAACCACCACCATCTCAGAGCCCGGCAACCACCACCATCCGCCACCATCTCCAACTCCCTCCTACCCAGTTCCAGCCGCGCCACCACCACCGCATCCCCATCGCCCCCTCAAGCTCCGACAGCCTCGCCCCTTCATCCGACGCCCGCTGCCACCGCCGAGTCTGCCGCCTCTCATCTCCGCCCAAGCTCGACTCCCGCGAGCTCTCCATCCCAGCGCCGCCGCACCACCGCCCTCACCCTTCCATTTCCGGCAGCCCACTAACTCAAATGGAGAAGAAAACTGGAACAAGAAATGGAAGGAGGAAGATGGGATGAGAGAAGAAATTCGAAACTGGAATAGAGGAAAGAAGAAGCAAGAAAGACAATGGAGAATTGGAAAACTGGAAACGAGAAGAAGAAGAGAGAAGAAAAGAAATGAGAAAAAGAAAATGGAGGAAAGAGAAAATGAGAGAGGAAAGAAAAATATTATCCGGACCTTCCGGGACCTTGGTCGCGATAGAGTGCTCCGCGACAAATGCTCCGCGACCAAATATTGCTCCGCGACTGTGAGAGAAGTATCAAGACACATAATTTTGTCGCGGAACATTGTTCCGCGACAAAATGGACCGCGACAGAGACAGTCCCTCCGCGACCAGGACAGAGACAGTCACGTGACCATGCCACTCTCCAAATTCAAATTTTCCCACATGACAAATAAAGTAGAAGCTCCCAGGACTTGAGGTCCCATTGGGTAAGGGATTTTCGTCTTATCCCCTGGGACTCGAGCTCCCGCCCCCTGCTGCAAAGAATTTGAGTGTTAATGGGCCTAGGGTTTTGCTCCACCCATAAATAGCTGTTTTGTTCCCTTGAACAGTAGCCGCACAATGTAAAAAATTCAGATATTGTTCTTGGAGACAGTGTGGTCTCAAGTAGTGTAGGGTAGCTAGATTAATTTCATGTAATGTAGTTTTTATCCTAGCTGCAGCTTTAATTTCTGTTTCTTAGTTTGTAAGTGGGTTGTTAGTTGTAGCTAGCCACATTTTATAATTTATTTCCAGCTTTTTAGTGAGTTTTGGGGTTTGAAACATTCAATCAATGGGTGTTTTTGGACATGTGTTAGTTTATGGTAATTAATGCAAGAAAATGGTTTCAAAAATCTGTTGTGGTCTTGTTTTCATGTATGGTTCCTGTTTTGTTTATATTTTGGGTCACTTGACCAAGTTTTTATGTTTTAGTTAGATTATATTTTTATATCTATGTATTTATTTGTGTTGCATCATTCCCGTCCTAATCCCACGGATTAAGACGCAAACCCCGAGTTTCCAATATAAGGGGTTATGCTGCCAAAATTTTACAAAATTTTAAAAAACCCTTTGTCGCCATACACTTTGTCGCGGACCCACGGTCCGGTGGGTCCGCGACATAACCCCTATTTAGCGACAGAGGACCAAATTCTTGCATTTTGTCTGCATGGCTTTTGTCGCGGAGCACCCTTGTCGCGGAACCACGTTCCGCGACAAAATCTTATTCCGAGACAGAAAATTATGCCTTGCCATTAATTTTAAAACCCCTTGGTCGCGATGCAACCTTTGTCGCGGACCCACGTTCCGCGACAAAACCCTTGATTAGCGACCAAGGACCCAAATACGTGTAATTTTATTCTGGGCGGACTCTGTCGCGGAACCTTTGTCGCGGAACCACGGACCGCGACAAAATCATTGTTCCGCGACCAGGAATTATGTCCTTACCAATTTTCAACCCTTTGTCGCTATACCTCCTTGTCGCGGAACCATGTTCCGCGACAAAATTTTTGCTTAGCGACAAAACAAACCCTAATTTTCAAAAATATTCCATTCCTCTTATTTCCCACCCCTTTGTCGCGAAACCCTTGTCGCGGACCCATGGTCCGCGACACAAACTCTGTATCGCGACAAACAGGCACCCTTTTTGCCAAATTTTTATTCTCCATCTCACTCCATTAATTAATTGAACCTTTATATTAATATTTTGAGGTTGAAATCCAATGATCTCAACCCATGATTAATTTGATATAAAGAACTTTGTTCAATTTCCCATTAAAAGATTCTTCTACAAAAATTAAACTCTAATGATCTAAGTATATAATCAGGACTGTAATTAATTAATTATGGAATGAGAGATTATTTAGACCATAAAGAGTGATTATGGAATAATTTCCATACCTTGCATGAGAAACCAATGTCTCTCATGCAAGATGACCCAAAAATATTTTTCTTTTATTTATTTTGTCTTTTCCCGTAATGTGTGAAACAGCTAGTAAGAGATACAACAGACTAATGTTGGCGGGTATTCCCACACGGATAACGAGCTCGTGGTCTGTATATTAATTATTAGATGTTATTTTGCATGGTCCGGATAGTGGTCGGTGGAAGCCTTGGCGGTTCGTCCATCCGGGATTATAATAGCTGCTCAGCTGACTCCTATCCGGATACAGTTTTCGTTTCTTTATTTTAATTTCAAACCTGAATCTGTGAGTTGTAGTAATGATAGATGATATATGCCAATGCCATCTAACAATTATTGCAGTAATAGAACATGTGGGTTTTTATCCAAATTCACAGATAGTGGAGTCTGAGATGACGGCGACAACTGTCATTTGAGGCATTCCACTGTCTAAAAATCATCTCATTTTAATGATTAGGGAATTGGACCACAGATAACTGCAATCCAATTAACCCTAATTATTTTGCCACCTTTTTAGCCACAATAAATTCTTCTCATCCCCGGCTATTTCATCTCTGTGTGTCAACTTCTGTCTAAACCCACCTTATATTTTGGGTTATTTAATTTTACACTTCTCTATAAATTTATGCATGATATTATTATGTAGATATTGTGGTCAATATTATTTTGGGATCCTTCCCTTGGACACAGGAGTAATCAGATGTCTCATAATAAATTTCCAACAAAAATTCATTTATAAATCCGGATCTGAGTAAGGGATAAATTCGACAGTTATGACTAATTCATATCCGACTGGGGGTTGATTTTGGGAAATTAGAAGCAGAGTCAGCGATTAGGTCTCACCTAGACTGAAAGGATCTGTGTTTTAATTGAGAGTCTAGTACCTGATAGGGAATGATTTTCAGATTTATTATTTTCCAAAATTGCTGTTTGTTGGAAATCTTGTATTAAATATTGCACTGGGTCAGATTCCACTTGGATTCCGATAAGGTGTGACAGATAATACTAGAGGAACAACATTCGGGCCTTGGTTATTTTCTAAGGTAGGGTTGAGTATTCTTTCAACTGCTATCTTCTTCTGCCAAAGCCTATTTTTGAGTCCTGAGTGAGTGCATCCGGAACGAACTAATTTATTAGTTCGTTTCATTAGTTTGTATCTCATAACCACCCGACGGGAAGTGAACACTGCGAGCGGTTCACCGAGAATAGGGAATTCTTGATCCGCACCCGGTCATCCTGACTGGGGGCTTTCTTTTACTACCAGGGTCAGACTTTCAAAAACCTCCGAGTGATAGGATTTTAAATGCTTTCTTTATCGCTTTCTTTTAACTGCTTTCTTTAGAGGTCACTCGGTTGTATTGAGAGTTGCGTAACTGCTATTAGGACTGATAGTTAAGGGATAGTTCAGGGCTTGATTAGAATCTTTGGGTGTGACATGGGGGAAGGATAACAGTACTTGGCATCTCAATAAATGATTTGTCGGGTGTTGCTTGTCCACCACAGATAAATGACGTACCTCTGCGCGGGGGCAGTTGTATATCTGTGGTATCTTAGATTTTGTTATCTTAAGAGCATGTAAACTCTTACTGTAAGTACCTGTCTGTTAAAGACAACATGGTGTAGAGAGCATGAGAGTTAGCTAACTGATGGATTATCCCAAGCTAAGATCTGTGTAACAAAATGGAAGTTTAATTGTGTTTCATCTGAATCTTGTCCAATCTTTATTCTTTTCTTCCTGTCTCTTCTGTCTCATTTTAAATCTGCTTTCTTAGATAATTTTAACCGCTTTCCTAGAATAATTTTATTGCTTTCTTAGATTAAATTTAATTCGCTTTCTAGAATAATTTTATCTGCCTTATTTTAATTGCTTTCATTGCTTAGTTTAAATTCTGTCAAGTAGTTGGTAGTCAAATCACAAACTTGAATCGAGTAACCGAGTGGAAAATCTTATAAAACGACGTGGGCCCTGCTTCCATCGCACATCCTCCAGTGAACGATCCGGTACTTACTATAAATACTGCAATTTTTGACTCCGTGCGCTTTCGGGGGCACAGTTTCTTAACACGAGTAAATAAAAAATGTGATTTTTCAGAAAATACTCATGTAGTGGGAATCTGCCGAAAGTTTCATGGTAGGTAATCTCATGACATGAAATCATGAGAAGTATCATGGCACATATGCCGGGGACCCTCAGTGTGATAGGCTGAAGGTCAATCTATCCCGGTTGTACCATGAGACTTGTCAAAAGTTTCATGACATGAGAGGACTGCAGCGCCATTTGAAATCAAAGCACCCCACATGAGTAATAAAAAAGTGAAATATATCCTTAAACCCCTTCCCCAAGAATCATAACTCCTTTCCTTTAATAAATCCAATCCTGATATATTATACTCGTGTTAATGAAATTTGTCAAAAGTTTCACCATACCCTGTTGTATCTTCCGGATGTCTCGATTACTGTTTTGCTGGGGTTAATTCCCTTTTTGGAAACCAGTTGTTTCCATTTTCCTTGGTAGTCCAGCCAGGCAGTAGATAGGACATTCTAATCTGAATTAACTTTAGAGGTTCCTGTCATTGGCCTAAGGTTAATTTCTTCCTCTTTTACCCCAGAGGCAGTGGGTTGACTTGAACTTTCGGAAATGTGACTTTCGTCTTGCTCAACATTTTTTTCGGTATCCGAAAATGGTTCATTTGAAGCAGTGCTGGAATCTGCTTCTTCATATGTGACCACTTTAGCTTTTTGGGCACATTTCTCTTTGTTTACCAGGGAAGCTGACGCTTTCCTGATTGGCTCTAATACTGTTTCCCATAGTGCTGTCATAGCTATATGGGAGGCTCGTATATTGTTGCAGACCATGTCCACATCGCTCTGTTGTATTTGGCCAGCTGCTCGTGCATTGATCTCGAGCTGTCCAAAATGCTTTGATAGCTCCTCTAGGTTTTCTCTGAGGTGCCTGAATCTCGTAATGATGGAATCAGCTTCAAATGCTTCCATCTCTTGTCAGGAAATCTGCAAGAACATTTTCATTGGATTTTATAACAATAATATCATTAGTATAATATTGACATTCAGCTTGCCATCTGATAATACGAGCTTTTTCAATTTTTGATTCAAGTTTATTCTTTAAAAAAGCCCTAACATTAGTATTATCAACTTTTAATACAAATTTCTTTGCAAGTAAGAATAAAGGCCATTTTTTAAATGTTTTCCATACTGCAAAGAATTCCTTCTTGTTAATATGCCAAAGTTTGGCTTGTTGTTCAGTGAACAACCCTCCTGTGTATCTACAAGGTTCTTGACCCGTAGTTATTTTTCTTATGAGCACTCCTGCCCATCGAAAATCATTGGCGTCTGTGTAGACTACCAGCTCATCCTCATCTTGAGGTATCGCGAGTTTTGGCAAGCTATTACATACTTGCTTTAGTTCGCGAATTCTCTTTGTATGGATTTCTTCCCATTTCCATCTAGAGCTTTCAGTCTCTTTCAGAAAAGGTCTAAAATCCTTTCTATATTTTGCAAGGTCTTTTATAAACATACCTGCAAAATTTACAACTCCCAAGAAATTCTGAAGTTGTTTCTTATCTTTTAATATGTCAGGAAAATTGCGGATTTTCTCCACAATGTGTTCCTGTAACTCTATTCCTGCTTCATCAATTTGAACTCCTAAGAATTCAATTTTATTAGCAGCGATTGTAGCCTTTTTCTCAGATAGAACTAGACCTTCCCTGTGACATGCATCATAAAATATTTCAAGATGTATAATATGCTCTTTAATATTTCGAGATGCAATCAGAATGTCATCTATGTAGACGAACATAAACTCTAGATAATTCTTAAATAGATTATCCATCTTTCTTTGGAATATCTGAGGGGCATTAGAAAGCCCCATTGGCATAACATTCATAATATATTGCCCTTGTAGGGTGGAGAATGCTGTGAATTTCTTCGACTCATTCTCCATCTTAATCTGATAGAAACCAGATTTGCAATCAAATTTAGAAAACATTTTAGCACATTTGATGCAATCAATTAAGTGTTCTCTACTCGGAATGCAATAACCATCAAATTGTATTATTTTATTAATACCTTGATAATTTATTACCAATCTGGGTTTACCTCTTTTTATTTCACCGTGATTTCTTACCAAGAATCCAGGGCTACTATAAGCTGAGACTCCAGGCTCTATGAGTTTAAGATCGATATGCTCCTTGATAATTTGTTACATATCTTTCTTATCCTGCATATTCATTAAGATGAGTTTGTATCGAACATACTCATATTTATATTGTTCTTTTACCTGTAGAGTAGCTTCGATCTTGTTTTTATCCCACCATGCCAGAGGATCCTCGTTAAAGTTTCTCTGGATAAGTCTTTTGACATTTTCGAGGGACAATTTAGTTTCCCCATCAATGTCTAATGAAGCTATATTCAATAATTTCATTTCCTGCATTGCTTCTTTGAGGTTTATAATTTCCTCAATAGAAGCTTCATCAAATCCTTGCTGTCTAAAAGACAACAAAGCCTTACCAAACTTTCTTTTATCCTGCATTTTTGGATATGTTAGTTTGGCATCATTATCACCACGTTTGCTGTGAAATAATATAGGCATTAATCTGTTGAATGCCTTTTCTCTGCGCAACACCTGTATCTCATTTCCACAACTTGTGGTAAATATTAACAAATTTCTTTTGTTATCTTGAACATATTTTGTAAAGGATTGTATAAAATTATTACCTAACAAAATATCTGCTCCTGTATTATGAAAGTAAATAGGAGGCGTTTTTACCTTATACCAAGGTGTACCAAATGCTCCTCCAATCATGATATTGGCATGTCGAATACCCTTATTTAATACTAAGATTTTTTAGGAAAAATTTCTTCCTGCAATAATGGGTAATGGTTCCATAGCTTTGCTAGGGAAAACTCCTGGTTTTGCGGTGCAAATACCTGATCCTGAATCAATATAAGCTGCAAAATATTCCGACTTATATTGTTCATATATTATCCCTACTGAGATATACATGGAAAATGGGCTTGTCATTTAATTCTGATGGTGTGACCCTTCAGATTAAATTCTATACCATTATCCTTTCTTACCCATGGTTTATGATTTTCGAGAAAACTTAATCCCAAAATCATAACCCCATTATCTTTTCCGGCGGTACCTAAGACTCTGATCTCGTGTCCTGCAATTTCAATTGTTCCTTCATAGGTTCCAATCGATGACTGTTGCAAGTAGTATAAATCATCACATGGAAAACGGTTAATCTTTTCAGTGATGTCAAATATTACTCGTATTTCTTCCCATCCTTCAGGGCTTTTAATTTTTATATTATCTACCCCAATGGATTGAGGAGTTAAATCTTTGATGAACTCCTTTTCTTTATATACCATAATTCTATCTTCCGAAAAAGACATACGGCTTGCATTCTCAATTCTAACACTCGTTGATCTATCTAGAATTGGATGATCTCTTATCTGTATGTCTACTCCTCCTAACCTTGGAATCTGGGTAGGATTTGGAGTCATGACTTTAGCAAATTCCTTGAAAATTCTAGGAATTTCTATATATTCTTTCCTGATAAATAAGTCAGAATGATGACTATTGGAAAGTGCATAAGAGATTCTATAAGTTATAGAATATGGCATGTTCCCTTCTTTCATCAGATCTTTTCTTTTAAAATCCTGATGAAGGGTTAGAACCCTACTAAAATCTTGGTCAGCTAAGTTATAGAAAATTCTGGGATGTATGTCAAACATTAACTTCCCAGCATATAAATTTCCTACCATAGTTCCAAGAAGACCATCTCTAAGGTTATTGATTCTTCTATCAGTGACTGATAGATGTAATTCAGAATTAATGCCTTCTTTGAAGGTTGCTTTAATTACTACTTCAATGGCTCCTATGTGGATCCATTTCATAGTAATGGCGATTTCTTCCTTCATTCTACTTAATTCCTCATGAATTTCTTCTTTAGGAATTAATTGCATATCCATCGCATTACAAGTAAGTTCCATAGGAATTGCAAACTCACCTGCACTTACCTTGTAGATGATGTTATGTCTTCTCTGGTTGAGTCCCATCTGGTTAAGAACTCGTCCAATCCCGCCAATTCTGAATCCGTCATATGGGCTGAGGTTGGAATCTTGTCGCATTATTCTTTCCATGGTTCGATTCGAGATCGTCATCCTTGAAATGAATCCGGACAGGTTTTCAGTGGTCTGAATCCTGTCCTCTTCAGTCAGACTCGGTTGAAGATCCATCTGAATATGAGTCCGAGTCACTTCTTAATTCTTCCTCGTAGATGCTTTCATCGGAGGCGATGTCTTCAAACTGATAGACAGGTACCAGCTTTCCATGGTAGACCGCTTCCACGATATCCTCCGTGGCTTCGTACATTCGTATCTCACGATTCTGAGGGCAATAGGATGAGATATGACCCCTGGCTCCACACTTCCAACAGTTGCAGTCCTTGAAACTTTCGTTGGCACGGGTATGGGCTCGTCTGAATGTTCTCTTGGACATCGTTCTCCCCGTGCTCCTTGATGCTGAGCTAGTTGAACCTTGGGATGAACTCTTGGTCGTTCCCGTTCTTTGTCCAGTTTTGTATGATCTGGCCTTGCCCTTGGACCACCATGCTCTTCTTCTTCGGAATGCAGGTCTTCTGAAACTCCTACTGTATGAGTCTCGACTCTTATTCTTTCTTCTCTTTTCTTCTGATTCTCCTATAATTGTTGGAAAATCGTTATTTTCACAGCAAAGAGGGGTTCTTTTTATTTTACCTCTTAGTCTCTTGAAAATTCTTTTGGGCTGCTGCCTGTTGACACCATTCTCTGAGCTTATCCTTTAAGAAAGACATTCTCCGGGCTATTGAGTCCACTGTACCGGGGGTACTGTGTACGATTGGATCAACATTTCTCTCAATGGGCTGCAGATCTTTGCAAAGAACATGGGACATACTACTTCAGCTGTCATCTCACTCCGAAAATAGTATTTATGAAACCAGTAGATATATTCGTCTATTGCGCAAATACTTCTTAACTCCATACCCAACAGTGCTTGGGTATAGACTTTGATTTTTTCGGTTCTCTGTTCTTCAAAATAACCATCTCCTACAAAATGGGTTTTGAATAAGAGGCCAAACCTTTTGCAGATTGTGCTTTTGGATTCTCCTTCGAGTATTTGCTCCTTTAAAGCAGCCGTGGAGTTTTTCCAGCCCAGCTTCTCCGATCCTTCGAGACTTAGCTCTATTAATCGGACAAAGTTTTCTTTATCGAGATCCAGGGTGGTTGCTGCAATCTTCATTGAAGCTACCCATTCGTCGATCAGGTCTTCGATGTTTCGGAAGTCGATAACGTCGAGGTTCAATGTTATGCCATATGGATTTAATGGTTGTAACATCGTCTTGGCCCACGGTGTGGATTCTGGTGCTCTACTTGGGTTCCGTCCTGGGTTTCGTCTTGCATTGAGATGCACATCAGGATACCTGTTTATGTGGAAGTCTGTACTTTCTCTCATTGGGACATCAGGCGGTCCATCGTGGGTCACGTTGGATCCTGATTCTTCCGCATAACCCAGCTGGAGAACTTCATTGGGTTTTACATTAACTAGATCCATAATCCCAAGTTGGGAAAATGATTCTGCTAATTCTTGTAGATCTGATAGATTTTCCCTGGAAACACTCATTCGACTATTTTCAGGAGATCGATCATAAGCTCTTCTTGTGATTTCTGCTTTGGAACCATGGTTGCTTTACCTTTTTGGTGTAAAGCTTGTACTGGTCCTAATGCATCTCTAATATTGGCTTGGTTATTCCTGGAAGATCCAGGGATATCCTTCTGCCTTTTCTTGATATACGAAATGTCAAATTTCAGATTTAAAATCTCTTTCTTTAGATCTTGAAATAATTTCAAGATCTCCTCTGTTGACTGATTCAAGTTATCTATTTTTCCAGGTATAATTAATACCCGGTTACCATAATCTTGAATCGTCTTTTAGATTTCTGTTAAGTCTTGTGATAACTTAGAGCTATCCGGATCAATTTCTTTCCAGTCCGTTCCTCTCATTTTCATGAAAGAAATTAATGTTAATAAAATCTTGTCTTTTAGACAAGTTCAAGAATTTCCTCTGGAAATTTCTATTTTTTATTTCCAAAATTTGGAAATAACTCGTTGGTTTCAAATTAAATGAATCCATTAGATAATTAAGTCTTCACCATTAAGAGATAAAATATTATAAATAATATAATTAATATGTTCTTCAATAAAACCTAGGCTCTGATACCAATTTTCAAGCAAATCTATGATTTTAATTTAAAGATATGCAATAGGGACTAAAGTGCATAAAAGTAAAGTTTTCTGGGTAAGAGTAATAGAATAAAAAGTCAAAGAGCTCCTGTTGAAAATAAGAATCCAAAAGGAATCTTTGCAGAAAGGTCCTCAGGACCAAATTGGTTTGAAAATTGAAAGTTACAGGACGATTTTGGTAATTAGCAAACTTATTGGACTGAATTGATATTTAGGGATACTTACAGGACGTTTTTGGGTATTGTTCCAATATATATATATATATATATATATATATATAAATACATAAAGGAAGTGGTTCCATAAAGCCTGTCTACAAACATTTACACATCCTGCACCAGTATTTGTCCACTAGTGAAAGTAAAATATCCTATGCATGTACTAAAAAGCTCCTCAAAGAAAAAGATATCTGGTCGCTGGGAAAGAAATGTGACGTCGCTACTTTACAATACACAAGTCGCTGAAATATGTCGTGGTTCGTCGTTGAAATGTACAAGCTAAGACTTATCTCGCTGAAATGCATATACTTCTATCGCTGAAATATATAGGATTTTGTGGCTGAAATATAAAGTACATTTTTTTTACAACAAGGGCATTGAGGCATGTGCCAGGCACTTATATATTTCAATGTAAAAGTATTTCATACAGGGTACAACACTACGGAGCCAATCAAGAGGCTCTTGTCATGTGGAAAATCTAAAGAAGAATACTCCTAACAACTTGTATATTGCTGCCGTATATATTGATTCCAATTTTTAGAAAATATGAAATTGACTATTTTACCCTTTGTTAATATCATGAATGGCTTCGATGCACCACAGTACTTTCTTCAAGATTGACCTCCGCACCCTAACCAAAACCACGGAGGTAGTATTAAAACCTCGTACCACCCTATTCTGGAACCTATTTCCAAACCAAGGTTGTGAGAGGTTGTGAAGTTCCTCAGTTTATACTCCTCTTTCTTTCCAATTATTTCAACTCGCCTCCTCCTCTCTCCTCTTGTCAAGTGGCCTCCCACATCAACGGACGACCCCGTTGTTCACTTCCGACATCCATCCTTCTGTAGAAATAGGGCTTGCCCCCAACTCCGCCCATCATATTCCCCTTTACCTGCTCTCCTCGTTCGAACCTGCATGCATTCTCTCTCTCACCTACAACGCGCTTCTCTCCTTCCTACACCCAAAATGTAGCGCCTCTCACGTCACCTGCCCCCCTTCGCCCATTTGTCGTCCTCCACCTTCGGCCGCTGTTCTGCGCAGTAGGTCTCCGAAGAAAAGGTTTTGCCTTCTCTTTTGCAATTTCCTTTTAACTGCTCTCGTATAGCCCCGTTGATTTTTTTTTAATTTTTTTTTTAACCGGTGATGCTCGAGCGTCGGCAAAGGATATAGCCCCGTTGATTTGTTATTTCTCGTCATTCTGCTATTTTGCTAGTATTATTTAGAAATGGTCTTTAAATTATTCTTAGTGTTTGGGTGCTTGTGCACTGCTGTCATTCTTCAAATATTCTTAGGCTTTACCTGCTATTTTGGATCTATTTCCTATGTATGTTGCTTGCGTTGTCTTTCCTAATGTTGGAGAGTGGCTTGGCTTGTGCAGCTCATTTGGTTTTTCTCATCTTATACTATAAGTAGCGGCAGGAGTATCTCATTTTTATCACTTGTTATTGTTAAAGAAAGAATTATTTGAAAGAGTACCAAAAAATTATCAAAATCACTCATTTTATCCGTCTTTTTAAAATTTGATAATTTGGTTGAATATTTGTTATCCACATCTTTTACTGCTCTTTTGTGCTGCCTTAACATTTTCCGTAGAAATATTTTTCCTGTGTCTAAGTATTGAAGTTAATTAGCTACAATCATTCTACAAACATTGAAGATAATGTGGTTGAGTATTTGTTATCCACATTTCTTTATACTACGTATACTATAATTTTAGATGCCTTCATATATTCTTATTGTTCAATTGAGTGAACTACTACAGGTATAGTACTTAAACTTTACGAAAGGAATCTTAAAATAACACAATTTTTAATAACAAAACAATCAAAGAAATAGACATAATTCTCCGACACAAAACCAGCACGAGACGCGGTTACCAATTTGAATTGTTTAGGACTTTAAGGGTTAAAAATATACATATTCTTGTCCAGATAAATAAAATTTGAGGGGAAAAAAAAAGAAGTAATCAGCAGTCAAGCAAAATTCCACCGGTCCAAAGTCCGTTCATTTCAATCGTATTATATGCACAAGAATGATACTAAAAAACAACACACCGAGAGATAAGAAGCTACCAACTGCAATTATAGTTTGTAATACCTTCCGATCCCTCGAATGCATACATATTCCATCCACAAATTTTTCTATGAGGCAGCTTCCGCTTCTTCTGAATCTTGATGCGCTGAGTCTGAAACACCAAAGAATATAAACAGATAAGGAGATAGTTCGATGTCTTAACAAACACAGTAAGATTCTGATAAACACGAAGACAAAAAGAATAAAATAAGCAGGAGTTGAGTTCATTGCTCACGCACACAAAGAAGCAACAAATAAGGAGCTCATTATAGTTTATGATAAACAGATGCATTTATTCTAGTATGGAACTATGGATTAATGCTCAATGTTCTGTATTGGTAAAAGCTACGACCATGAGTGATATCAAATACAAACTGTAACGATAGATAGGAGTCTAATTCAACTATTTGTAGATGTTGTACACTTCAACAATATTGCCATTATAATTAAGCAATAAAAATTTAATTGTATACACTACAATTCAACGAAAGGATATTCATCAATAGTGTTAATAGTATAATTCGGGGATGGAGAAAATATAATTGAAGGATATTCCATTGCCTAAAAAATTTCAGCTAAAGCATCGAAAAATTGAAACAAATTCACAATCATTTTCTAACACAACGTCAATCCTCAAAGACAAAAGGCCCTATTTGGCAATTAGTTGTTAGCTGGTTAAGTAAACTGATGTACTATTTATTAGAAAGTGGTTGATAAAAATTACCTGATAATGAAAGTTAGTTGATAAAAGTGTAGAAGTTAACACCTAAAGCCAAAATGCTGGAAAAAGCAGCGTTTTCGAAATTAAGTAACCAATCATCTATTCTAAAACTCTATTTACCAAACTACTAACTTAAAAGCCCCAAAATAAGCTAAAAATGAGCTTATCAGCTATTTACCAAACAAGGTACCAAAAAACAAGGTTCTGAAACTACGACTCCTCAACTCTAGGTATGCCAAAACAAAAAACAACAAGAACACAACGACGAGCAACATAAAAAGGAGCAGAGCATCAAGACATAACCTTTTGACGACGGTGGCATGACAACAATATGCATTGTTGCATTATTGGGAGGAAGCGTAAGGCGAAGGGGATAGAGTTTCCCATTCAATGGGCTTCTCGTGCACACGGTTATACCCTCGGCTCCCAATTCCTCCTCCAGCCTCCATGTTAACTCATTCACATCACTACCCTTAAATGTAATGCACAGCTCCTCAAACTCCTCATCCACTTCCCCAAATTCATTAGCTACGCGATAATAAATTAATCTCCCATCACTCCCCTTTGATGCCACACTAGCTAAAGAATCATTAGACTGCACAAATTCAAATCCTTCAATCAGGTTTCTATATAATATACTCAAGAAAATCTAACTTCTTCCTTTTTCTTTTCTTCTTCTTTTTCCCCACATTCAGATACCGATAACATATCAATCGATTATTGTATATTCTATTTTTGGCCAAAAGAAACAGCATTACGACCTACCGGTGCTTTGAATAATTGATGGATTTTTTGCACTACACTAAAATTCTATACTGGAACAAATAAATTAAGTAATGAAAAGTGGAGTAACACAAAATCACTGAATTAAACAATTACCGTCGCTGAATTAAACAATTACCGTCTGTCTGGAAAAAGTAGCAGATTTCAGCGATATGCTCTTCATCGGGGATTCCGATTCGGATGCAAAAGAATCCTCTTTTGTCAGAACCGCGGCCGACGCCGCCTTCGGCGCCGCCTTTGGGTCCGGCAGGATATCCACCACATGAACCTCCCAGGAAACGGAATCCTGCGTGGCCGTCCTAACGGGAACGTCATGCGTAACGGAATTCCTCCACGGGGGCAAACCCCCATTCCCCCTCAAGTAATTACCGTACTGCGTTTTCAACTTGACGGCACCGTTCTCCCGGATCGGCTCCCATGAGAGGGAGCTATCGAGCCGCGGCGGCAGCGTCTGCAGGACTTTGTGGCCGGTGGCTCCGAGGAGGAAGGGCTGGTTGGAGGCCGTTAGGTACTTGCCGTAGCAGCTCTTGAGGCGGATTCTGTTGTCGGAATCTGGGACGAATTCGACGGTCCACTTGGCTGATTTGGAGGATCCGTTACGGTCTTGAGTGACGGTTTCTTGGTCGTCGTCGGCGGCGAGGTACTTGCCGTGGACGCTCTTGAGGCGGACGACGCGAGCGTTGCGGAACAAATCCATGAGTGTGGCAGAAAATGGAGATCCAGGAATGGATTTAGGTATGGGTTTAGGTATGAAAATGAAGAAGAAAGAGGTGGATGATTGTATTGTAGTGACAACTGAGAATGAATTCAGGAAAGCCGTAAAACACGAGTGCAAGTCAAACATTCAACAATATTCCACTTTCCACCCCCATAAAAGAGGTGCCCTTTTCTATATTCATAATAATCGTATTAATAATACACTACAAATTTCAAACATACTTCGAGCCCGTTTGGATTGGCTTTTGAAAAAAGTAGAAGCAAAAAATAGAAGCAGAAGCAGAAGTCAAAAGCAAAAGCATGTAACTTTTGTATTTGGATAAAATGTTTGAAAAACGGCTTTTTCTAAAAAATATGTTTGGATGAATAAAAATGAAAAGTGCTTTTAGAGTGTAGTAATTACCAAAAAAGACATGCTACTTAATATGATAATAAGATATATTTCTAGTGTAATTTATATAAGTCCTTGCATATTTTACGAGGTGCTTTTGGCTTATACTTTTGGGAGAAGCACCCCCTGGGCTGCTTCTCTCAGAAGCCCTTTTTTCGCTTTTCGAGGTACTTTTACTTTTTCTTAAAAGCCATAACAAACACCTAATTTCTACTAGAAGTGCTTTAGGCCGAAGCAAAAGCCAAAAGTACTTCCCTAGAAGTCAATCCAAACGGGCTCTTCATGCGTTACATTTTACTTTCCCAATCTCTCACTTTATGTGTTGCAATCTTTTAAAACACTCCTAGTTAAGAATTTAAATTTTATAACTAACATTATTAATAAAGGAATGGGTTTGTATGGGGAGTATGCATATCCTGACATGCTATTTGTATGCCTTGTGAGTGTTTTTTCACTTTTGCTTGACAGTTCACTGTATTCATTTTGTTTCTTTCTTTTTTCACCCTTCATCAATTGTGCCCAAATTAATGCTCCTTCCAATTATTTGTTCCCTAAATCGTGGCAGAATTTTGTGTAGACAATTAATGCAGACACGTGCGGTGGGCCTCAAAATTTTTCCCTTTTTGAAATGATTTTAACATATCTTTTATTTTTAATAACAAATTGTATTGGGGATTTTTGTCTCCTAGCTTCCTTATCCATTTGGACCACATTTTGTCTTAGATTTTAACACTTTTATAATTTTTTAATCTTTCAAAAGGAATAGGAGAACACCACCGGACCCAACAATTCCCCATTCTCTTCACACCCATACAACAATTCCCCCTTCTCTTCACACCATTATCACCGAGAAGATCGGGCGACGTCTTCTCAGCAATTCCACAACCGTCTTCCTTTGTTTATCGCGGCACAACACTTCCCCCTTATCTTCCCACCCAAATCACCGAGAATGTTGGGTGTCGTCTTCTCAGCCCTTCCACCACCGTCTTCAGAGGAATTCGCGGCAGTGGTGGTGCAATTCTTCATTTTCAACTCTCGATTGCTCTTCTCATTCGCACGATTTTGGTTATTGTGAGTTGATTTCTTAATTATTTGTTTTGGTAAACTCATTTTAGTTTATGGTGTTTAATATTGTTGAGCATCCACCACACCCATTATCTTTTCGCATTTTTCTTGCATTACCGCGTTTGCTGTTATTATTTTTAGTGGAGTTCGATTATCTTTGTTCGATGGCTTTAGGATAGTAGGGTATCGAGGGAGTTTTTTTTTTGGGTGTTTTTGTGGCGCCTGGTTCGGTTTGAGGATGTGGGTTATGTGGGCATACTTTTTTTCACAAGTTGTTTTGGATTCTGGTATTTCAAGGATGGTGGCCAGGGGTTCTGTGGTATTCATCTTAGTACAATCTTCCAGTTATGTGGAGTATGAGTCTGTTGTTTGTTTTGTATGTGTGTTACAAAATGTGGGCATGTGTTTTTTTTTTATATATATATTTTTGCTCGCAGGGGTTGTTATTGTATTAGTTTATTACGTTAACCTAATTGAATGTGTCATGTTGTCTAAAGTTTTGGGTGTGTGATTACGCTGCAGGATGGAGAAGTTAATGGATAGGGCAAGGGCGACACAGTTGGCCTGTGTCCCTAAGATAGTGTTCGAGGTTAATCAGAAGCTTGCCGAGAATCGTGCAGATCGCATGTGGGATTTTATTGACGATTCTTGCTTCCGATGGATGTTGCATATCAAAGGGAAGCACGTTCCTGTCATACCTATGGTCCATCTGATGGAGGCGTGGGATCAGGATGCAAAATATTTTTGCTTCACTGATGGCCGGATCTTAGAGTTAACTCCTGAGCGTATAGCTGCAGTGTATGGACTTACACATGGCCATGGGAGACATTTGATAACCACTGAGAGGATTTCAGAGGATGATCCATTCTGTGAGCAAGTAAGAGAGAAGTTCAAATTGTGTGATAAGGCGAAATCTAATGTTGATTGGGATAGGTTGGCTGAACTTGTGAATTCACTTGATTGGGAGAGTGAAATGGAGATGATTGAGTACTGGAGATTCTATGTGTTATTTTGCATTGGTGTCGTGCTATCACCTCTACCCAATAGGCGTTTGAAGCTGGGCTTGCTTGGTTTGCTGCGTACACCGGAGTTGGCACAAACTTTTAACTGGGCCTTTTTTGTTCAAGATGGCATTTTTAATATGGTTTCCCCCCGCAGTCGGATGGCAATGTGAGGCAGGTGCTGCGCAAATGCTTGGGTAGTGATTTCCACTGTATTATGGTATGTTCTTTGACATTATTATTCACATATTATTGTTTCGAATAATACGTGCAGCATTATGATACATTTTTATTTCTAAATTATTTGTAGCATGTATTCTTCGACTTTATTGAGTGCAAATCTGGTGGGTCTTTCACCTGTTGCTTGAAAAGGTCTCTCACCATGGATGATGTGAGGCGGTACGTTGGACACGCGCTCCCATCAGAAGAAAGCCAATCCCCATCTCCGGAACCTGACAAACCAGATGCAGATAAGGTGTTGCACCTTATTATTTTTCATGTTATTTTTACGCTGCATGGTGCTATAATTCAAAATGTTGAACTAAGCTGTTATTCTAACCAGTATTTCCCCAACAAAATGTTATTCACATACTATAACCATGATATACTAAGCTGGAATTAACACTGCTGGATTGAACATAATTTATTTTCCACATCAACATGTTGAACTACGCCAGTTAAAAATTTTGGGCTGTCTAAATCGTAGCAATCAGTTTCCTAAAGTGGAATTGTGATTCTCTAGGCACCAGGTCCTATTTTTGGTCAGTAGAGTCCCATGGTTTATCCAGATTGTACTCCATGTCCATTTCAATCCTTTATGTTCTGTTACTATTTTATGACTGCTCTATGCTCAAGCCTATTTTCCCATGTCCTTTTATGATATCACGCTAAGCATGCTAATGATTGAATGGAGCTGCTCTTGATGCTCTAAACTAGTTCCAAAGACAAAGAAGAGAGTATGAGTTTGACACTCTGAATGTTACGTTTCTAGGCTGTATTTGTGCTGCTGTGAATCCATTGCTTGGTCTTCTAACTGATATCCATGTTTGTAATCTGAATTTTTCAACCTGAGTACATCTTTTCTCTCTTTCTCTCTTTCTCTCTCTGAAAAATGAATAGCATGTGGTGTAATCTGAAAATTGGATGGAAATTTGCAACCTTTGCATTATTTTTCTGTCTCTTCTTATTATATTTCTTTGGTGTGTGCAGTTGGAAATGGAGGTTTGCAATCTGCTATTATTTTTATTTTACTTGTTTTTATTACAATCTATTTATTAGGGTTTGTCTTAACAACAATACGATTGAGATAGTAGTTCTGTCAATAATATATAGAGACAAGTAACTAGAGATAATAGTTTATTATTGTTTTCGTGCTTTGATCATTGCCTATTCTTTCTTTGTTGTGTGGACAGTCACCAACACCCCACAACCAGAAACCTCCGAAAGGGACAATGTCACGGGGGTCCGTCCTCACACTGAAAAGTCACAGGTAAATGTAATAATACCTTATCTCTACATATATCATAGCCATCTATAAAAAGAACATGATACCATTTCCCATTTGTAGACACCTGATGCTTCTGACATTCAACAGCGAAAGGCTGATCTCAAAGCTGAATATGCACGCCTTAATGAACAAGTGCAAGCGCTGAAGAAACATATACAGGAAGTCGACTTGGAATTGGGATGCCTTGATATACATGAGGTTTTAGCTGCTGAAAGTCAGGCGGCTCGTGCAACTGAACGTGAGTCGAAACTGCAGACTGTTACAGAAGAAGTTGCCATGGATGAAGTTGTTGCACGTAATGTTGTTGATGAACGTGCTTACATGGCAGTTGAGTTTGATGGGGTTGATGGGGCTGCCCCAGGTGACGATGTTGCTGTTGAGGTGAATGTCAACACAGTAGGAACTTCCCAACTGAATGCAAGGTCAACACAACGGGTTGATGTACCTCTGGGTTGGAATCACCCTTTTGCATGCCCTCCCCCACCAGCCTTGCCACTTTCACAACATAATTGGGATCTTCTAGGCTCACCAATCACCATTAGCAGGGAAATACTGGAGGTTAGGATGTTTGTTGGAAGCGTTGTTGAATTTTGTAATGATAGCATATATGTGCTCTGTTGTATGCTGTCATTTTTTATTTTTTAAATTATTATTTCTTGTCCACAACAACACAATGCCTCTAGCGACGAACCTTACCCACCAGACCTGCCCCCCAGTTCGCAGCCAAAATTGGATCTTTTAGGCTCACCAATCATCATCAGCACGGAATCATTGGAGGTTAGGATTTTTATCGGATACATTGTTCATATGTTTATTTCTATCATATACCTCATAAGTGTTGTGCTCTCAATAATTAATAATCGTCTTTCCATTTCTTATACACAGCAACAGAATGCCTGTATCGACCACCCTTCTACACCAGACTTCCCACTTCCTAGGTCAGAGCCAAAAAGTGTTCATGTAGGCTCACAAAACGACACTAGCAGGGAAAAAGTGGTGGTTAGGCTGTTCATGGGATGCGTTCTTCATATGCGAAATGCTTTCATATACTTATTATGTCATTTCAATTGAATTATTGATACGTTTATTATTAATTGTTGTACACAGCCCCAGCAAGCCTGCAGCGACGATGATTTTGTTGAACATCTTCCTCCATCTCTTGTGGAGACAAAAACACCGGGCAACACACGCAAGAGGGCTAGTTCAACACCTATTCCTGCCTCAGTTATGGCTAAGCGTGAGAGGAGGTCTTCAAAGGTTGTCATGTCACCGTCACATGATAACCCGCGGGAGCTGCAACGGTGGTCATCACTATCGGTATTAGAGAAGAAAGTGGTGCTATGGTTGTTCAAGAGGAAAAATGCACCAGGTTTATACATATACATATACGCGGAACAGGATGCTATTTATCCATTATAAAGTTTATTGGTTTATTTTTTTTAAAAGTTTTCCTCCTGTTTTTTCATCACTAACAATTGAACATGACGTATGTCCATTTCATGTGGTCGTTTATGTAGGGGAAAATGTATATGACGATGGATATATTAGAATCTGGAAGGAGCAAATCGAGCTAGTTGGGCCTGGTATGGATATACCAGAGCTATTTGTTGATGCTTACATTCAAGTGGCGAACAGGTGGTTGTTTGTAAACATTGCTCCGAATAACCCGTCTGCTGAGGCAGCATGCTTTCCATCCACGATAACGGTATTCGAATTCTTCAATTATTACATTTATCCGTCCACGTATCCTATTATCAGTTACCCAAATATATATTTTGTTGTAGATATATTGCAGCATGGAGGCTTCTGGAAAGACATGCTACTTAATATGATAATAAGATATATTTCTAGTGTAATTTATATAAGTCCTTGCACATTTTACGAGGTGCTTTTGGCTTATGCTTTTGGGAGAAGCACCCCCTGGGCTGCTTCTCTCAGAAGCCCTTTTTTCCCTTTTCGAGGTACTTTTACTTTTTCTTAAAAGCCATAACAAACACCTAATTTCTACTAGAAGTGCTTTAGGCCGAAGCAAAAGCCAAAAGTACTTCCCTAGAAGTCAATCCAAACGGGCTCTTCATGCGTTACATTTTACTTTCCCAATCTCTCACTTTATGTGTTGCAATCTTTTAAAACACTCCTAGTTAAGAATTTAAATTTTATAACTAACATTATTAATAAAGGAATGGGTTTGTATGGGGAGTATGCATATCCTGACATGCTATTTGTATGCCTTGTGAGTGTTTTTTCACTTTTGCTTGACAGTTCACTGTATTCATTTTGTTTCTTTCTTTTTTCACCCTTCATCAGTTGTGCCCAAATTAATGCTCCTTCCAATTATTTGTTCCCTAAATCGTGGCAGAATTTTGTGTAGACAACTAATGCAGACACGTGCGGTGGGCCTCAAAATTTTTCCCTTTTTGAAATGATTTTAACATATCTTTTATTTTTAATAACAAATTGTATTGGGGATTTTTGTCTCCTAGCTTCCTTATCCATTTGGACCACATTTTGTCTTAGATTTTAACACTTTTTATAATTTTTTAATCCTTCAAAAGGAATAGGAGAACACCACCGGACCCAACAATTCCCCATTCTCTTCACACCCATACAACAATTCCCCCTTCTCTTCACACCATTATCACCGAGAACATCGGGCGACGTCTTCTCAGCAATTCCACAACCGTCTTCCTTTGTTTATCGCGGCACAACACTTCCCCCTTATCTTTCCACCCATATCACCAAGAATGTCGGGCGTCGTCTTCTCAGCCCTTCCACCACCGTCTTCAGAGGAATTCGCGGCAGTGGTGGTGCAATTCTTCATTTTCAACTCTCGATTGCTCTTCTCATTCGCATGATTTTGGTTATTGTGAGTTGATTTCTTAATTATTTGTTTTGGTAAACTCATTTTAGTTTATGGTGTTTAATATTGTTGAGCATCCACCACACCCATTATCTTTTCGCATTTTTCTTGCATTACCGCGTTTGCTGTTATTATTTTTAGTGGAGTTCGATTATCTTTGTTCGATGGCTTTAGGATAGTAGGGTATCGAGGGAGTTTTTTTTTTGGGTGTTTTTGTGGCGCCTGGTTCGGTTTGAGGATGTGGGTTATGTGGGCATACTTTTTTTCACAAGTTGTTTTGGATTCTGGTGTTTCAAGGATGGTGGCCAGGGGTTCTGTGGTATTCATCTTAGTACAATCTTCCAGTTATGTGGAGTATGAGTCTGTTGTTTGTTTTGTATGTGTGTTACAAAATGTGGGCATGTTTTTTTTTATATATACATTTTTGCTCGCAGGGGTTGTTATTGTATTAGTTTATTACGTTAACCCAATTGAATGTGTCATGATGTCTAAAGTTTTGGGTGTGTGATTACGCTGCAGGATGGAGAAGTTAATGGATAGGGCAAGGGCGACACAGTTGGCCTGTGTCCCTAAGATAGTGTTCGAGGTTAATCAGAAGCTTGCCGAGAATCGTGCAGATCGCAGGTGGGATTTTATTGACGATTCTTGCTTCCGAGGGATGTTGCATATAAAAGGGAAGCACGTTCCTGTCATACCTATGGTCCATCTGATGGAGGCGTGGGATCAGGATGCAAAATATTTTTGCTTCACTGATGGCCGGATCTTAGAGTTAACTCCTGAGCGTATAGCTGCAGTGTATGGACTTACACATGGCCATGGGAGACATTTGATAACCACTGAGAGGATTTCAGAGGATGATCCATTCTGTGAGCAAGTAAGAGAGAAGTTCAAATTGTGTGATAAGGCGAAATCTAATGTTGATTGGGATAGGTTGGCTGAACTTGTGAATTCACTTGATTGGGAGAGTGAAATGGAGATGATTGAGTACTGGAGATTCTATGTGTTATTTTGCATTGGTGTCGTGCTATCACCTCTACCCAATAGGCGTTTGAAGCTGGGCTTGCTTGGTTTGCTGCGTACACCGGAGTTGGCACAAACTTTTAACTGGGCTTTTTTTGTTCAAGATGGCATTTTTAATATGGTTTCCCCCCGCAGTCGGATGGCAATGTGAGGCAGGTGCTGCGCAAATGCTTGGGTAGTGATTTCCACTGTATTATGGTATGTTCTTTGACATTATTATTCACATATTATTGTTTCGAATAATACGTGCAGCATTATGATACATTTTTATTTCTAAATTATTTGTAGCATGTATTCTTCGACTTTATTGAGTGCAAATCTGGTGGGTCTTTCACCTGTTGCTTGAAAAGGTCTCTCACCATGGATGATGTGAGGCGGTACGTTGGACACGCGCTCCCATCAGAAGAAAGCCAATCCCCATCTCCGGAACCTGACAAACCAGATGCAGATAAGGTGTTGCACCTTATTATTTTTCATGTTATTTTTACGCTGCATGGTGCTATAATTCAAAATGTTGAACTAAGCTGTTATTCTAACCAGTATTTCCCCAACAAAATGTTATTCACATACTATCACCATGATATACTAAGCTGGAATTAACACTGCTGGATTGAACATAATTTATTTTCCACATCAACATGTTGAACTACGCCAGTTAAAAATTTTGGGCTGTCTAAATCGTAGCAATCAGTTTCCTAAAGTGGAATTGTGATTCTCTAGGCACCAGGTCCTATTTTTGGTCAGTAGAGTCCCATGGTTTATCCAGATTGTACTCCATGTCCATTTCAATCCTTTATGTTCTGTTACTATTTTATGACTGCTCTATGCTCAAGCCTATTTTCCCATGTCCTTTTATGATATCACGCTAAGCATGCTAATGATTGAATGGAGCTGCTCTTGATGCTCTAAACTAGTTCCAAAGACAAAGAAGAGAGTATGAGTTTGACACTCTGAATGTTACGTTTCTAGGCTGTATTTGTGCTGCTGTGAATCCATTGCTTGGTCTTCTAACTGATATCCATGTTTGTAATCTGAGTTCAACCTGAGTACATCTTTTCTCTCTTTCTCTCTTTCTCTCTCTGAAAAATGAATAGCATGTGGTGTAATCTGAAAATTGGATGGAAATTTGCAACCTTTGCATTATTTTTCTGTCTCTTCTTATTATATTTCTTTGGTGTGTGCAGTTGGAAATGGAGGTTTGCAATCTGCTATTATTTTTATTTTACTTGTTTTTATTACAATCTATTTATTAGGGTTTGTCTTAACAACAATACGATTGAGATAGTAGTGTCTGTCAATAATATATAGGGACAAGTAACTAGAGATAATAGTTTATTATTGTTTTCGTGCTTTGATCATTGCCTATTCTTTCTTTGTTGTGTGGACAGTGCACCAACACCCCACAACCAGAAACCTCCGAAAGGGACAATGTCACGGGGGTCCGTCCTCACACTGAAAAGTCACAGGTAAATGTAATAATACCTTATCTCTACATATATCATAGCCATCTATAAAAAGAACATGATACCATTTCCCATTTGTAGGCACCTGATGCTTCTGACATTCAACAGCGAAAGGCTGATCTCAAAGCTGAATATGCACGCCTTAATGAACAAGTGCAAGCGCTGAAGAAACATATACAGGAAGTCGACTTGGAATTGGGATGCCTTGATATACATGAGGTTTTAGCTGCTGAAAGTCAGGCGGCTCGTGCAACTGAACGTGAGTCGAAACTGCAGACTGTTACAGAAGAAGTTGCCATGGATGAAGTTGTTGCACGTAATGTTGTTGATGAACGTGCTTACATGGCAGTTGAGTTTGATGGGGTTGATGGGGCTGCCCCAGGTGACGATGTTGCTGTTGAGGTGAATGTCAACACAGAGGAACTCCCCAACTGAATGCAAGGTCAACACAACGGGTTGATGTACCTCTGGGTTGGAATCACCCTTTTGCATGCCCTCCCCCACCAGCCTTGCCACTTTCACAACATAATTGGGATCTTCTAGGCTCACCAATCACCATTAGCAGGGAAATACTGGAGGTTAGGATGTTTGTTGGAAGCGTTGTTGAATTTTGTAATGATAGCATATATGTGCTCTGTTGTATACTGTCATTTTTTATTTTTTAAATTATTATTTCTTGTCCACAACAACACAATGCCACTAGCGACGAACCTTACCCACCAGACCTGCCCCCCAGTTCGCAGCCAAAATTGGATCTTTTAGGCTCACCAATCATCATCAGCACGGAATCATTGGAGGTTAGGTTTTTTATCGGATACATTGTTCATATGTTTATTTCTATGATATACCTCATAAGTGTTGTGCTCTCAATAATTAATAATCGTCTTTCCATTTCTTATACACAGCAACAGAATGCCTGTATCGACCACCCTTCTACACCAGACTTCCCACTTCCTAGGTCAGAGCCAAAAAGTGTTCATGTAGGCTCACAAAACGACACTAGCAGGGAAAAAGTGGTGGTTAGGCTGTTCATGGGATGCGTTCTTCATATGCGAAATGCTTTCATATACTTATTATGTCATTTCCATTGAATTATTGATACGTTTATTATTAATTGTTGTACACAGCCCCAGCAAGCCTGCAACGACGATGACTTTGTTGAACATCTTCCTCCATCTCTTGTGGAGACAAAAACACCGGGCAACACACGCAAGAGGGCTAGTTCAACACCTATTCCTGCCTCAGTTATGGCCAAGCGTGAGAGGAGGTCTTCAAAGGT
Organism: Hygrophila difformis; assembly: GCA_030278955.1. Lineage (NCBI taxonomy): Eukaryota > Viridiplantae > Streptophyta > Magnoliopsida > Lamiales > Acanthaceae > Hygrophila > Hygrophila difformis. The sequence goes on along the minus strand of JAOANR010000012.1, from coordinate 40,879,398 downwards.
TGTCATGTCACCGTCGCATGATAACCCGCGGGAGCTGCAACGGTGGTCATCACTATCGGTATTAGAGAAGAAAGTGGTGCTATGGTTGTTCAAGAGGAAAAATGCACCAGGTTTATACATATACATATACGCGGAACAGGATGTTATTTATCCATTATAAAGTTTATTGGTTTATTTTTTTAAAAAGTTTTCCTCCTGTTTTTTCATCACTAACAATTGAACATGACGTATGTCCATTTCATGTGGTCGTTTATATAGGGGAAAATGTATATGACGATGGATATATTAGAATCTGGAAGGAGCAAATCGAGCTAGTTGGGCCTGGTATGGATATACCAGAGCTATTTGTTGATGCTTACATTCAAGTGGCGAACAGGTGGTTGTTTGCAAACATTGCTCCGAATAACCCGTCTGCTGAGGCAGCATGCTTTCCATCCACGATAACGGTATTCGAATTCTTCAATTATTACATTTATCCGTCCACGTATCCTATTATCAATTACCCAAATATATATTTTGTTGTAGATATATTGCAGCATGGAGGCTTCTGGAAAACGGATACACCGCGACGATGTCACAGTAATTACTTCGTGGACCAAAACACTAACCAAGTGCTTTCCAATGGACGACTGGACGATATGCTTCAATGCAAAGATTGTGAGTTTTGAACTGCCTACCCCTAACATAGTTCAATTTTCCACACTTGAATCTTAGTTTATGCTGTCTGATATTATATATGAACCATTATGTTTGAAACTTATAATGTCTGTTCATATGGTTAGAAACAAGCATCTACTTCTAAGTAAAAGGAACAAAATCACTATTTTTTACTCCGTCCACTTATTTAATCTGTCCATTATGTTTTACTTTACATGTTCTTCATAGGTTTATTATTGTGCTATTTAATGATACTTAACGTGCTCTTTTTATTCTACTACCATGTTCAACATCTGATGTTGTATGCTATTATATACATGACCGAGCAATTTTTCCAATGCCTGTGCTACATCCCATACCTCATCATGTTATATTATCGATGAAAAATGTTCTTATACGTATTACTGATGTTCCTCTATTAAATGATGCATATCCATCAATGCGTCTAGCTTGCTTTTGTCTCTTTTCGGTTGCACCTCCACCAGATGTATGCTACCCACCCCCTTAATGAAATGTTCTGTTACACTTACCAAATGCTATATGGACAATGTTTAATATCATTCCTCTCTTCTCGTTCCTAATCATTGTCATATTTCTGTGTAGATTTTCTTTCCCTATGTTCGTGACCACCATTAGGTCCTCTTTGTTGCCGATTCTGAAAGGAAAGAGGTGTGGTATTTCAACACTCGAATCCGTCAGCCTGGCTTCAATGTCGACAAATTGATTATTAAGCGTGTTCTCCATTGCTTGAAGACTTAGTGGAGGAGTATGACAGTACAGTCTGGTCCGTCCCATTTCAAATTGTCTCTAGCTTCCACGCGACTCAACCTGATGGACATTCTTGTGGGATTTTTATTTTATTCTACATGAGATACTTCCGGGGTCATATCCGCAATGATATGCTCATAGAAATTCGTAAACAGTCGGTCGTAGATGCTCTATGTGCAAAGTTTGCTTCATATGTCGTTCTTGACATGAGCAACTGGTGTTTGGACAGTGTAAGGGTGTTGGCAGGTGCTCCCCCGCCTACCGAAGATTCTGTTGCAGAGGTTGCCATCCCCATGAGTGCAGTTGAACCCATAAATCAGTCAAGTGTTTTGGATCGTGGGAAGGGGAAGCAGAAAGTTTAATTTGGCTGCCCAACTGAACATTTCTTCATAATTTTAAAAACATTGTTCCACAGTATTGTCGCATATCATTATGTTTGTGGTTTGGATTTAAATATTCCATAATTATTTATCCCATTTTGACTCAATGTTCACTTATTATATAATAGTATTTATGTCCTTTATCCATTTACTCCAATTTTTTTACTTAGCCGTGCTATTCTTCATGGCCCAAAATGTTACAGTCATGCCTGAATAAGGTTCTTATAATTACGAAGCATGATTCATACGAAAATATATAAGAATCACTGTCTTAAGTTCTTAATTGTTTTGCTTATCTGGACAGTGCTGCTACCCAGTTCATTTTGTGCTACGAATTGTGCAATACTATGTTGTACTGATGTTGTTCCTTACTCCTCCAGCCATACATTGAGAATGGTTTATGGTGTTGTGCTATTTCACGTCCTCATTTGTGTTCTACACTAAACTGAATAATGTTATTTTCATGCGGCAAAATGTTCTTCAATCACATCCCACGCTATCTTCCAATTATCTATTTGAAACAGGATATATTCACTCATGCTGCACATATCTCTTTGATGTGATCTTTTCATTCCATAGAAATGTTCCATAATCTATGCGATGTGCTCTTCTACCGATTCCCTCATAACATTTCCCCTGTCAGGTATCCCCTTAAATCGGATGTTCCAACAGAAAGAGAATAATGTTCTAATATTGCTCAAGCATGCTCCACTGCATATTCATTCCCTGCAAAGTTATTACATACTTTTTTCCAAACATGCCTTTATTCGTTTCTAACACATTTAAAATTGTTGTGAGATGCATAAGAGTTTTCCAACTATTATAATGCAAACAAAACTCTAATTCAACATTGTTCGTCCAACTACTGAATTTCATGCCTATTAATTCCCCTGTTTCTTCTTTTTTATTGCCCCACGAACGACTTCGGAGATTGATTTGTGCCTTTTTTTCGGCCCAAACCTTCTAGGTTTCGATTTCAACGTCAAAGCAACATCCCCGCATGCTTGTGCACACTTCTCTCCACATTCATCATTACCTGCAATTCATTTTCATCACTAGGCGTTCTCACATAGTAGTTAACAAAATTACTATAAGAATAAGTAAAATTAATAAGAATACCTTCCCGTATTATGTCCTCCAATCCCTTGTTGCTAACTTCACTTAGGAATACGTTCAGGTGATATATAAACCTGTTTGTGCTCTCTGTATCACGTGTTATGAGTTGTCTAGCGGCTGCCATTGCGGTGCTTACAACAGCATCCCGGGCCTCTTGTGTCGCCTTACAATTCTCATTCAAACTTGACCCTTCTACGTCAGCAACACAGGATTTCACACACCACCGATCAAGAACATATTTCTCCGGTACTATCTTATACTGTTTCATGCCGGTCCCCCCCACAATAATCATAACACGTAAAGCATGTCGGCAAAGAACTCCCCAGTTCTCGAATTTACTGCATGTACAATTTATGGTGTTAATACTTGGGTTCACCATCACCTTATGCGATTTGTTCAGACTCTTTACCTTATTCGGATTTCTGACCATATAGACATGGATACCTAAAAAGGCCATCTCCTTCTCTTCATTAATTTCAAACTTGTACAACAAACCATACTCTTTGCAAAAAATGTTGAACATTGAGGGAGTATAAGATAATGAAACCGACCCCACCAACGAGTTCCACGGATGACGTGCTGCCATATTCTTATCAATGATTTGAATTGTAGTTCAGCCTCGTCGGCCCTCATTCCTTCCATCGCACGGTCGAAATGTATAAAAAATTGTGCAACATTGTCATCAACCTGGAGATGCCTGCATCAAATAATTATGCACAATATTATAACTTGCCAAAGAATAACACATTTGCCAAAAGAACACCTGACGCAATCAGTATCCATTTAAATGTGAATACCGTTTCAGGGTTGCATTTGTCGACTCACTGATCTGTGTAGTTCGCATACCAGTTGTGAATTGTCGCCGTCTCCAAGCTGATGACCAATGCTTGCGCAGTGTGTGTATGCCATCAAGCCACCTATGCGTCCCTCCACCAAAGCATTCATCAAGCATCATGTTCCAATATTTGTCGAATTCAATGACATTGATAACTTTGTACACCAAAATATGGAATAACTCCGCAAACCTGACCATCGTAAACAACAAGAACACACATTAAAAGATTATTATTTACATATGCTTAATCTTGATCATCGGTTATCGCATACCTCTTCGTGTACATCTTGCTTAGGTTCTTCTTCGCATTTTCTAGAATATGCCACGTGCATAAACCATGGCACGTACCCGACAGAATATTCCGGATAGCAGCAGCCATAGCTGGATCCTGGTCTGTCATGATGCTTTTCAGGTGAGCACCTGATAAGAATGTAAATATATTACATTTAATTAAACCAATCACCAAGCACTCATATTAATAAATGGTTTTTATAAAGCACTCATGGGCCATGTCTGATGCATCACTATAAATGTTAATCACAATAAAAATTACAGATTCGCTTTACACAACAGTCTGATCCGATCGGCACCATGTGCTACACACACACTCACTGTCCATGCACTTGAGGAAAGTAGTTAGCAACCATGTAAACGTCGCTTGGGTCTCATCCACTAATAGTGCAGCACCAAACATATAACATCTCCTATGTTGATTGAATCCAACGATTAAAGCTGCAATACTCAAATTTCCAAATTCAACATTCAGTTAAACAAACAAATCCCACACATACAATTCACTGCAGCATACCTATGGCCCTAAAATCACATTTATGTAAATGGTCCTTATTTAACAATGCTTTCATAATTTATAAACATTTATCATCATCGGATGAAATTTAAATAAGTTCAAGGAGCAATACCCAGTGGTCGTGCATTTTTGTTCGTGTTGAAAGTTGTGTCCATAGCCACAACATCATCGTAATTCTTGTAATCGTCCCTCATCTTCGAGTCAGCCCAGAAAATACTGCATATTTCTTTAGCATCATCGATGTCCAGGCTGTAAAAGAAATTTCGTTCCAAAAGTTCCTTATCCTTGAAATATTTCATGATGGCATGGCTTTCCCCCTTGATAACATCGATGCTGCGCCTACGGTTCATCATGTTTTTAAGATCGCATTTCAAGAACCCAACCTTGTCAGTACCAACCGCCATTGCTCTAAAAAGACAGTACGATTCTCCTATTGACAATCCCGCCTTCTCACCAAGGTTTGCAATTACCTCATGATGTTCTAGAATCCTACTGTTGGATCTTAAGACATGCGTCGTGGTCCTATTTTGCATTGGGTGCGTATGTACATCATGATACCTGGTAACAACATAAACCTGTCGTTTCAAATCATATTTAAATGCAATCATTGCAGTGCAGCCAACACGCGTATCATCCAATATTCGTTTTTTTTCTTTGGCTAGATTCTCCCATAAATGATTTCCCCGTCGGGTCTTTGTTCGATGGATTGACCTTACTGTTATCCTTATAACCTTGCTTGCTACAACAATAGAGCATCCACATCACCACAGAATTGTCTCGCGGTGATGTTTTCTCATATTGTTTGCGCAACGAGAACCCACGACTGTGTGCAAAAATGCAGTACTGTATGCATCTCTAACATTTTTTGTATTCGTGATCCTCAAATTGCTGTATGTCTGCACATTGTTATGAAAAAATAGATTGCTAACAAGGGCTCAATATAAAAAAAAACATTCAGCCATATAAAATGAATACCGATTAATATAAAAAAAAAGTTTCAGCCATATAAGATGAATACCAATGAATACCAATATTCAGCCATATAAAACAATATTAAGCCATTTATAAAAAATATGCAGCCATTTAGAACGAATTTTCAGCCATATCAAATATTATTATTATAACATATTCACCCTAAAACCTATAATGAAGAACAACATTATTCAGTCCTGTGGGAAAATTATCACTTCTGTTGTTTGGAAAGAACACTAATTAATATAATTGTTCCATCGACACATCACAACCACCCATATTCCACTGATGTCAATAGTTCATCTAAAAAAAATTGGTTCAAAACCTTCGACAACCACAACTATTATTTCTTACCTGTCATCACCGGTTCCACACGGGTGTAAGCGTCCGCACTACTTAGAGATTGCATTTCCGAGCATGGTTCAACAACACACAATGCATCGTCATCATCAACACCATTTTCATACACTGGTAATGTCAAATCCTCTTCACAGCACTGCAAAACACCATTGTCGTCGATTGAATAGCATCCCACATCTGGTATATCATCATCAACGTTGTCGAGATCTTCCGGGAAGTTGTTGAGATCCAGCATCGTCGTCCCATACCTCCCGTCCAAAGGCCTGCTTTTTTTTCCCGTTTCAAAATTGCCTCAAACCATATCCGTAACTGCAACCAATTTAGAGTGGAAGTTACAAATCATGCACTTTATTTCGTCCATTATTTCGGGCTAATGGGATTCTCTTTCCATTGGCAATTAATGTCAACAAATGGTAAGTTTTGCTTATTATGTTAGTCATTAATGTTAGAATATTTGCAGATTCTCTTTCCTATGCCACCTTGATGACGAGTAGCATCACTTGGCATATTGTGGAACATGTCCGGATATGCAGACAATTGTGTGTCTGTATAGTAACTTAATTGATTAATAAATACAAGTTCAGTATTATTAATAAATATTTTTCCCTATCAACTCAAATAAAAATATTTGGATGGATATTTTTTTCCCTTTCTTAGCATGTATAGGTTATTCCGCAAAAAATAAAAATATTTGGATGGATATTTTATGCGGAAAAATAAAAATATTTGGATTGGTACCTCTACTAATATTTTGGCTAAGCTTCATGGTTTTGGAATGGGTTGAAGCGACTCCATATGGGCATTAGGGGTGAAAGTGGGGCAGATAATATTCGCCCGATCCGATGCCGTATTCGATTATATTCGAATCCGAATTCGAATTTTTATATCCGGCAGATACGGGACAAGATATGGATTGTAAATATCCGCCTGTATCTGAAAAATCCGAATATAATGCGGATAATATCTGTATTTTCTATCCGAATATTAAAAAATTTATATATATTTTTATATGTATAATATAATATATTATATTAACTATAAAATAAATAAGTAATACTATATGTATAAATAATCAAAAGCTTGAATGCCATATGTAATTTATTAAATCAAATCATATCAATCAACTCAACAACATCATTAGGTTATTTGCATCAAAACTGTAGTATGTAACATCTTGTAGTGATGTTATTTAGATGTTTTGAACGAAATAACAAATGATCTTGGAAAATTTAAAAATTTAGTTTAGCTTACATAGTAGTATATTCCGATTTCGCTTAAAATTATAAAAAAATTTAATTTTAGTAATTATAAGATAAGATTATTCGAGTTAAAATCCGAATCCTTCTCGTATCTGTTTCTCGAAATATTTGAATTCGTATTTGTATTCGGCCTATTCGTATCCAATTCCATATTCGACAAAAAAAATATGGGATAGAATACGAGATGAGTACTATCCGCCCGTATCCGTCCCATTTTCACCCCTGATGGGCATTGAGTCAATTTGTTGCTATTCTGACTCTATGGAGGCTCTTCGACTCATTTACCAGGTCTTAGATCTTGGCTGATGATCACCCCATTTATGCTTTGGTTCGAAATATCCAAGATGTTGTTACGCTTCATCCAGGTTGCTGATGCTTTGGAAAAGTATGGATCTAGGTCGGTAGATTTGTTCACCACCTGGGCGTTTCTTCCAGATAATGTTCGCTCGTTGCTCACTACAGATATGGCAAGCACTTGGTACCCTCGGTTCTGATTAATAATTTTTTGGTTTCTTTTTTTTGGGTTTTTTCTGTTTTCCCGTTCTCCTTGCTGTAGGATTTTTCTACTTTGTTTGCTGACGTCTTTGGCGTCCCTTTCATAAAAAAAAAACCTTTATAATTAATTCTGTTAATATAATCAATTAATCAATGTTAATACTTATCTAAACAATTATTTGGACTACTTCCTAGGTTTTAGTTGTTGGTAAACTTTTTTTGTAAACCTATATTCATTTGCTCTTTATTTTCATGTATATTAATAAAATAAAATAAAAACTTCGGAGTATATGGGTTATGGACATATTTTTCAATTTATTTTCTAAACCAATTAAAGTACTAGGGTTTTGTTAATAGTTATTCCTTATTTCTAAAATATTTTCGTAAAAATTTAAAATGATTTTTTTGCAACACTTTCAGAATATGACTCGTAATTAACAATTGTCGCTCATGATATAAAAATAAAATTTTTATAATGAACTTTTGATATGATATTATTCTTATTATTTTATATATTGTGAAGAAAATTACATTGGAGTTCGCACACCGATCCCTCAACCCTAACAGTCTGCATCCGATACAGTTTATTGGTATACCTGGTATACGCAAAAAAAAAAAAATACTCCCTCCGTCCCGCGAAGGTTGACACGTTTCTTTTAGGCACAGTAATTTATGTGGTGGGTTTTAATGGTTAAAGTATTGTGGGTATTTATGTTTAAAATTTTAATTAATTTTCACTTTGCTTATTGTTTAATTTTGACTTAATATTATGATAATGATTTAATAAGAAAAAATATTCAAGTGTGGTCTTGTTAGAATCGTCTAGATGTCTAGTTTTAAAATATATATTTTACATAATTTTAATTTATATCTATTTTGAGATATGAAGAATTAAAGAAATATAAGGGATTTGTATAGAAAAATAAAAGTGTATTGGGAGTTGTGCAGAATAGTTAAACTAATTACTTTTAATGAGATTTTGGAAACCATTAAGATTCTAATCATATTTATATTAATTTAATTTATCTAAAAAGGGAAAGGTGTCAAACTTCGTGGGACAGCTCAAAAAGGAATACATGTCAAATTTCGCGAGACAGAGGGAGTATATATTTATTGGTGAGAATTAATTTGCAACTGTAGGAGCAAAGCTGCTTCGGATTGGTTGCTAGATACTTTGATCAGCTCTGCTTCAAACATTCAATCCCATAAACGTCTCTTAATTACCTCCTAAATCAAGGGACTCCAATCTGTTGAAAGTTGGTCCAACTAATTTAGTAGTTCGATTTTGACGTCCACGTCATTAAATCAATAAATAATTCATTTAAAATTCAAAAATTTTTCATATAAATAAATACAAACTAATAACCTAAAATCAATACACAAATCATATCATATAAAATTCAAAACTTTCACTCATATTAAAACGAGCGAACATCATCTGAGGTGATTCCTTCATAAACTTAGTATTGAAGCTTGCCAAGAAGATTATGAACCAACACTTGAATCTTATGAGAATTAGGGGGCATGGCATATGGACATGCTTGCTTCTTCATTGTTTGATTTTTAGAGTTGATAGCTTCCTGATCATTTTATTTTCACTTGCTAGCTTATTCCATCCAACCATCACCTACTTGCTTTTTCATCTTCTTTTTCTTTTCAATAATGTATTCAATAATCCTTGGCATTTAATGTAATTGTAGTGTGTTTATATTTATTATTACTAGCGAATTTAAACCAGCAACAATTGATTTGAGTAGATTGGGGCTCGAGTCGCTTGAATAAGATTTCGGGTTCGAATTTTTGTGTATGCAAAATACTTTTTTGGGACAGATCCTCGGAGTAAAAATTATTTTGGGTGTGTGGGAGCCCAAACCACATAAACTACAAAGGGGATAAAGGAGAGGTATAGTGGAGCACAACTGTGTGCAGCAAAAATTAGTAACAGATACGATTAACGATTTTGATACCAGTATTATTTTCCTTTGGTCAATTAAATGAGATTATCTAAGTGATCAATTCATTATACTACCTCCGTATTCATAGGTTTGTACCATTTGGCATAGGCACGCATTCCGATGCATATTTTCAACTATTAATAACTTAAGTTGTATACAATAAAAAATTATACAAAGTTAATATTCTAAAATTACAAGTTTAGACGTATCGAACAAAATCTCACTTGACTATGTTTTTTCTTCTATAACTATGATAAATATTTGAGACAAAGTTAAACTCATAACAATGTAAAACGTAGCAACGTTGCAAACCTGGAGGGAGTATTTATAAAGTGAAATCTCTAAAACGTAAAATATAGTAGTAATACAAGATTGAGCACAACCCACCTAATTTATTGCATCGAGTTTTCTGGATCGGATGAGCCCAACATATTAGGAATAAGTACTGATACACCATTATTCATTACAAACGTTTTTCACAACAAGAACAAGATAGTGCAATGCAATTACAGTCTGCTGTATAATAGTATTACCTTCCCATCCCTTGACTGCATAACAATAATCAGTACATACTTTTCATTCTTGATGAGGGCAATGGATACGCATGCTCGCTTACTCGACTATACTGATCATTCACAATCCCCATCGAGCAACTTTTCCACGACTCCGTGTCTGAATCTTCCGAATCATGGTCTACTAAAACAACAAAGAATTATAACATATGATCAGGTGGAAATCCAATGTTCATTTTCATAATTGATGATACATGACCAGATTCTAGTAAACAAGATAACATATATGAATTGGAGGAGGATAAATAGGGTGCTGATGAGCTGTATAAAAATGGTCAGCACATACAAAGTACTCATTAAACACTCATTCAGCACATACAACACCAGGTGATGATTCAACTCCCAAACCAAATCCAATAAATAGAGTGAATATTGGTTGTAAAAACATTACCTTTGGATGAGGAAGGAAGGACAATAATATGCATGGTTGCATTATTGGGAGGAAGGTCCAGATGAAGAGGATAGAGTTCAACATTATTCAATGGGCTACGCGTGCACACAGTGATACCCTTCATTCCTAATTCCTCCTCCAACTTCCATGCCAACTCATTCACATCATTCCCCTTAAATGTCATGCACACCTCTTTATTCTCCTCTACTTCCCCAAATTCATTAGCTACCTGATAGTAAATTAATCTCCCATCGTTCCCCCTTGGCGACAAATTACTCTCTAAAGATTCACTGGACTGCGCAACAAAGTAATCATGTATGGAATTAATAATTTAATAATGAGAATTCAGTACTACACTAGCTAGTCTATTTATGATTAAACAAAGGAATTGATGCATTACCTGCTGCCTAGAAATAACCTGAGATTTGGGCGATTGAATCTTTCTCGGGGATGCAAATGAATCGTTGAATTCTACGACATGGACCTCCCAATAAACCCAATCCTGTGTCACCCGCCGATGCGGAATATCGTGCGTGATCGAATTCTTCCACGGCGGCGGCCCGCCATTCGCCCTTAAGAGATTACCGCTCCGACTCCGTAACTTGACGGCTCCGTTTTCACGGATCGGCACCCACGACACGGAGGTGTCGTCGTCGGGCTGCGGCGGAAGCGTCAGGAACACCTTCTGACCGGTGGCCCCGAGGAGAAACGGATCGTTGGACGCCGTTAGGTAAGTGCCGTTGCAACTCTTGAGGCGGATTGCTTTGTCGGAGTCTTGGACGAACTCGACGGTCCATTTGGAGGAAAGGGAGGATCCGTCGCGGCGCTGGGTGACGGATTCGCCGCCGTCCGTGGCGGTCAGGTACTTGCCATGAACACTCTTCAGGCGGACCGCTCTTGCGTGCCGGAATAAATCCAACGCATTTTCTCTGCTGATTTCAACCGTTCGAATCTGCCGGAAATCACATACTATTAATTGTCAGCTGAAACTCATTTTGAATCTCCGGTTAAATTTATCTCGTTTATGCCTTTTGCGAATCAAGCATAGTTTAGTTTTACTCATTATTACGTCAAATCATCAATTATAATTACACGTATAATCTAGTTTTTTTGTTTTTTGGATAATATGATGGGCAAAGCCTATAATCTACTAATTGAATAAACATACATCTATTTTTTTATTGTTAAATTAAACTCAAAATCATATGGAAGAAAACCTATACCAATCCCCCACCCGGCCCTCTATTCATCTCCTTTGTTTACTTTATAATTTGTGTGACATGGAATTCCATCACCTCTTTCCCAGGTCTTTAATGGCTCCTCTAAAAGAATCATTTGTTAGTCCAAAAGGAGGACGGTCAACGGACCCTTAAGACTATCTATATCCATAACCACCCCAACCACCCAATCATCCAACCATCTCATTATTTAATTAATTTCTCTCTCTCAAACTCATCAATATTCATCCCAACCCAACCACCCAAACTTTACATACTTTATCAATAATCATCCAACCATCCAACCACAATATTATATATAATTATTTTAATTTATACAATTTTAGATTATTTTGAAATATAAAAAAAATAATATATTAAAAATATAAATATTTTAGTCTTACTTGTAAAGAATAAAAAATCTAAAATAATAATATATACATTTTTATTTTCTGTAAATTTTAAAATGGGTTAAATATATCAAAATTGATATATTATGTATTTAACAAAAATATAGCAAGAGTGATCTCTATTTGTAGAGAATGAAAAATTATAAAATTTGGTTATTTTTTATTTTAATATATAAAAAATATAATGATTTTAAATTTAGTGTTTTAAAATTTTAGTTAACTAATGGGATTGAAACAAATGGCTCAATCCCATTGGCCAATGTGATGGAGACCAAAGGGTCTCATTTTATTTTTTTGGTCGACCCAAGGGAGAAAGACCACTATAAGAAAAATCTCATGCACCGACCGAAAAATCCGGTCGGTAGCCCCTAGAGACGGGTCGTCTTCGGGCTTACCGACCGCACCACCGACCGAATTGGTCGGTCGGTAAAAAGCTGGTAGGCGGCCGACCACTGCACCGACCACATTTGGGGTCGGTAAAGCCTGGTCCCAAAAGGTCCGGGAACCCGCCACCGACCGCAAGGGCGGTCGGTATTTCTCTTCTATAAAAAAATATTCTCGGGAGGGCTCGAACCGAGCACCTCAACAACACCCAACCACAACCCTAACCAGCTTGGCTAGCTCTCTAAATGATCAATCATTTTCCGCCACGTGTCCTATATAGTATACCTTCTCAAATATATTTGAAAGGTTTTGTAAAAGAGAGAACTCGAACCCGAGTCCACCCCAAGTTCCCCTCGCGCGCGTACCGTCTGTGCAATCAATGTTTCATGTTATCATACGAAATGCTTTATATATAACCTATTTAAATACATATATACATATATAGGGGTGAAAACGGGACGGATACGGGCGGATAGTACTCATCCCGTATCCTATCCCATATTTTTTTGTCGAATATGGAATCAGATACGAATAGGCCGGATATAAATACGAATTCGAATATTTCGGGAAACGGATACGAGACGGATTCGGATTTTAACTCGGATAATCTTATAATTACTAAAATTAAATTTTTTTATAATTTTTTAAGTGAAATCGGAATATACTACTATGTAAGATAAACTAAATTTTTAAATTTTCCAAGATCGTTTTTATTTCGTTCAAAACATCTAAATAATATCATACAAGATGTTACATACTACAGTTTTGATGCAAATAACCTAATGATGTAGTTGAGTTGATTGATATGATTTGATTTAATAAATTACATATGGCTTTCAAGTTTTTGATTATATTCATACATATAGTATTACTTATTTATTTTATAGTTAATATAATATATTATATTATAGATATAAAAATATATATAAATTTTTGGATATTCGGATAGAAAATACGGATAATATCCGTATTATATTCGGATTTTCCGGATACGGGCGGATATTTACAATCCCATATCCTGTCCCGTATCCGCCGGATATAAAAATTCGAATTCGGATTCGAATATAGTCGAATACGGCGTCGGATCGGGCGGATAATATCCGCCCTACTTTCACCCCTATACATATATATGTGTATTTAAAATATAAAATAAAAACTATAATTATATTAATTAAATAAAAACAATTAAATTAATTAAATAAAATATAAAATAAAATTAATTAAATAATTAATTAAAATAAATGAATTAAATAAAATAATAAGATCATTTCAAAAGTAAGATAAATTTGATTAAATTATAAAATAAATAAATAATTAAAATATAAAATAATTTAATAAATAAATTATAAAAAATAAATAATTTAATAGCTCAAAAAAGAATAATTGTATTCTAAAAATAATCAAAGAAATATTTTATAAAAATATAAAATAAATGAAAAAAGTTTTATAGACCGCAAATTCGGTCGGTAATGCGGTCGGTAGACTATTTTTTTTAAAAAAAATAATTCAAATAAAAAATTTGAAAAAAAAAACTTACCGACCGCTAGGTGCGGTCGGTGGTGCGGTCGGTGGCACCGACCAAATAAAAATTGGTCGGTGCGTTGGTTGCCACAAGACCGGGGGGCCCAACGGCTCTTTGGCACCGACAGCAGCGTGCGGGCGGTGGGCCGGTCGGTAAAGCCGACCCGTGATTGGTCGGTCGGTGTGTGCGGTCGGTGGAAGCGATTTTTCTTGTAGTGGACCTATCACATTTTTTTGATGATTTTTCTTTTTTTTTTTTTTAAGTGCAGCCTCTGAGAAATGGACGATTGTAACCTAGCTACATCGAAATATAAGAGAAGAAAAAAAAAAATTATGAAAAAAAAAAGACCCTCAAGAAGAGAAAATGGTTTTCTTCTTGGAGTAAGAAGAAAAAATATGAATTAAGAATTTACGAAGTTTAAAAGTTAAATATATAGAGGTAAAATGGAACAAAATAATACTACTACGTATTGATACTATATGTTATTGCGTATTATATACTCCCTCCGTTTAGAAAAGATAGCTACATTGGTAAAATTGACACTATTCATCTAAACACTTTAATTTGAAGATTTATCATAGATATACAAGTTAAAATATAGCCAAGTAAGATCTTGTTAGATTCGTCTCATCTTGTAGTTTTTAAATACCGAAGTTTTAGAATTTTTACTTCTACCGAATTTGAGTTATTAATGATTTAAATTGTGCATTGGACTGCGTGCTGGGTTGGTCAGTAGCTATCTTTAAAAAACGGAGGAAGTATATAATAGGTATGTTCAGGCCATATTGGCTCAAAACTAATATAATTATCTATGAGATAAATGAAATAACATTAAAGAAATTAATACCTATTATGCATGTAAACAAAACATGTGAATGTCTAGTGTTCAACATCCATGTTCATGCCTTGATCATAAGGTTAGACATGTGAAAGTCTTGAAATGTATATGCCTTGATTATGAGGTTAGTAAATAGTGAGAGGATAAAAAAGTTTATAAATAGCCTATGTAATGTATTGAGAAGTTAGAAAAATTTTATGCAAGCTTAATACTTGTTTCATTTCATAGCCATAATTATTACACTTTATCCATTTTATTATCCCACCTTTAAACTTCCTTTCTTTCACCATTTAATCCTAATTTCCATTACAATACTTCCACTATAAACACAAGCTAATAAGCCATATACCATTTTATTGTACACATACATAAATAAAGATAGTTATTTCTATAACACGTTATCAGCACGAGGAGACTCTGTCCAGATTATCATTTGAGGTATAATCTCTTATTTCTAAACTTTCAATAAGATTATGGCTAACCTTGCAAAGCAGGAATTTGCTCCTTTAACCGTTGAAGGAAGCAATTATATGTCCTGGGCCCGAGATGTAAAAATGCATCTTACTTCAATGGGTCTGGAAGATACTATTGCTGAAGGCAAAAATCCCAGCCATCAAAATCAGGCAAAAGCCATGATTTTCTTGTGCCATCATATCGAAGAGGCACTTAAAATGGAGTACGTGACTGTGGAATCCCCACTGGCATTGTGGGAAAAGCTGAAAGAAAGATATGATAATCTTAAAAAGACGGTGCTTCCAAAAGCCCTTGATGACTGGACAAACCTGAGACTTCAGGACTTCAAAACAGTCCGGGAATATAATTCCGCTGTGTTCAAAATTACGGCCCAATTGCAATTATGTGGGCAAAAGATATCTGAAGCAGAAATGCTTGAAAAAACATATTCTACGTTTCATGCTAAAAACTCAGTATTGAGTGAGACATACCGTCAAAAAGGTTTTCAGAAGTATTCTGATCTTATCACCTGCTTATTATTGGCTGAACAAAACAGCCTATTGTTGTTGAGAAATCATGAATCTAGGCCCGCAGGTGCAAAACCGTTCCCTGAGGTGAACGCGGCTCAATCATCGAAATATGTGCGTGATCGTGGGCACTTTAAAAATCAAAATGATGATCGTGGCCAAAATCGGTATCACAATCGAGGCAGAGGTGAATCATCTCGTCAAAATAATTATCGAAATAAGCCTCGATTTGAGCAAAATCGCAGATATGATACCAGAAGGCCTTACAAACCACAACAAAAAAAAAATTATGCAAGAAAGCATAAACAAAATGATGAAATTTGTGATCGTTGTGGAATTAAAGGCCATATGGCTCAAACATGCCACACAGCTAAACACTTAGCTGAATTGTATCAGGCCTCGAAACGAAAAGAAAGACCAGGTGTTGAAGCACACCATAATGCCCACGATGATACTTATGATGATATATTAAATGATAATATCACACACCTGGAAGCTGATGATTTTGTTGAGCCAGATACTGTTACCAAATAATATATTATATAGATATATATATATTTTATACTTATCTTTTATAATTCCTGTTTAATATAAATAATGATATCTTATACTTCCCTTTTATTATCCATGTATAATATAAATATGCTTTTGCATTAATAATATTTATATTGCTGATGTTTAATAACATTCTTATATTCTTGTAAAGAAATGGATGTTGGAAATTCAAAAGTCGGAGATGATATCTGCCTCATTGACAGTGCAACAACGCATAGCATTTTCAAAAGCAAAAGCTATTTCTCCAATTTAAAATTGGAAAAGACCGCAGTGAAAACTATAAGCGGTAATGCAAAATGCATTGAAGGCTCCGGTAGAGCTGTTATATTTCTCCCTGAAGGGACAAAAATGGCAATTGAAAATGCCTTGTTCTCACGCAAAGCTCGAAGAAATTTACTGAGCTTCAATGATATTCGAAAAAATGGATATCACATTGAAACTTCAAAAGAGGCAGATCACGAGTATCTTTTGATAACTCGAATTGAAAATGGCAAAAAATTTGTGAATGAAAAATTGCCATGTTACTCATCTGGCTTATACTATACAAAAATATGTGCCGCAGAAATACATAACCTAGTAGGCTTGAAAGCTACTAGTGAATTTATTACCTGGCACGATAGACTTGGGCATCCTGGCAGTATAATGCTGAGGCGAATTATTGAAAATTCAAATGGCCATACATTGAAAAGGCAAATGATATTGAACCCAAATGAGTTCAATTGTGCAGCCTGTTCACAAGGGAAATTGATAACCAGACCATCTCCAGTAAAAGTGGGAATTGAATCCCCTACATTCCTAGAAAGAATTCAAGGCGATATATGTGGATCTATTGATCCACCGTGTGGACCTTTCAAGTACTTTATGGTATTAATTGATGCGTCATCACGCTGGTCACACGTTTGTTTATTATCAACTCGCAATTTGGCATTCGCAAGATTACTTGCACAAATTATAAAATTGCGAGCACAGTTTCCAGATCATCCGATAAAGAAAATACGCCTTGATAATGCTGGAGAATATACATCACATGCATTTGATGATTTCTGCATGTCGATTGGAATTACTGTTGAACATCCTGTGCCTCATGTGCACACGCAAAATGGTCTGGCAGAATCATTTATTAAGCGATTGCAATTAATTGCAAGACCCTTGTTAATGAAATCAAAACTCCCTGTTTCTGCTTGGGGACATGCTATATTGCATGCAGCCGCACTTGTGAAAATAAGGCCGACAAGCTATCATAGCTACTCCCCTACACAAATTGTGTTTGGAAAGGAGCCCAATATATCCCACTTGCGAATTTTTGGGTGTGCGGTTTATGTACCGATTGCGCCACCACAACGCACAAAAATGGGACCTCAAAGAAGGTTGGGCATATATGTCGGGTATGAATCACCCTCGATTATTAAATATCTTGAGCCAAAAACGGGTGATTTATTTACTGCAAGATTTGCAGACTGTCATTTTGATGAAACTCAATTCCCGACATTAGGGGGAGGAAATGATCAACTGAAAAAGGAAATATCTTGGCAAAGTCCATTTGATTTCCTTGATCCTCGTACAAGGCAATGCGAACTTGAAGTTCAAAGAATTGTGCATTTGCAGGGAATTGCAAATCAATTACCCGATGCTTTTAATGATGCTGCTAAAGTCACAAAATCATATATAAATGATGCAGCAAATGCACCAGCCAATATAAATGTCCCAGAAGGACAAATTCCAAGTGCAAATGAACCTACTGCACGCCTGAAGCGTGGTAGGCCTTTGGGTTCCAAGGATAAAAATCCACGAAAGAAGAAAATTATCCATATGGGTGATAAATCAATCACAGATGATACTCCCGAAGGAGAAATTGATTCAACCCCCGAAAAGGTTGAACCTGAAAATATTCACCCAGAAGAAAATGAAGTTATTGAAACTTCTTTCAATTATATCAATACTGGGAAATGTTGGAACCGAAAAGAAACAAACGTTGATAATGCCTTTGCATACAACGTTGCACTTGATGTAATGGAAAATAACGAGGATCCTGAACCAAGATCAGTTGAAGAATGTCGGAAAAGAAATGATTGGCCAAAATGGAATGTGATTCAGTCTGAACTAGATTCACTGAATAAACGAAAAGTATTCGGCCCTATTGTCCAAACACCAAAAAATGTGAAGCCTGTTGGCTACAGATGGGTGTTTGTGAGAAAAAGAAATGAAAATAATGAAATTGCCAAATATAAGGCAAGGCTTGTAGCCCAAGGTTTTTCACAACGACCGGGAATTGATTTTGAGGAAACATATTCACCAGTTATGGATGGAATAACATTCAGGTATCTAATGAGTCTAGCAGTACGAGAAAATCTCGAAATGAGGCTGATGGATGTTGTTACTGCATATTTATATGGCTCATTGGAAAATGATATTTATATGAAAATACCTGAAGGGTTTAAATTACCTGAGTCTTGCAACTCAAAACCCAGAGAAAATTATTCCATCAAATTGCAAAAATCGTTGTATGGGCTCAAGCAATCTGGTCGAATGTGGTACAACCGCCTCAGTGAAAGTTTGATAAAGGAATGCTATACAAATGACCCGATCAGCCCTTGTGTATTTATAAAGAAAAATGGGTCAGAATTTGTGATCGTCGCAGTCTATGTTGACGATTTAAATCTAATTGGAACTCCTGAAGAGTTGAAAAAGGCGGTCGAATATCTGAAAAAGGAGTTTGAAATCAAAGATTTCGGGAAAACGAAATTTTGCCTTGGCCTACAAATTGAGCATTTGGAAATGGGCATATTTGTTCATCAATCAGCTTATACCCAAAAGGTATTAAAGCAATTTCGAATGGATTATGCTCATCCGCTAAATAATCCAATGGTCGTTCGGGCACTTGATCCAGCAAAGGATCCATTTAGGCCAAAAGAAGATAATGAAGAGCAACTTGGCCCAGAAATCCCATATTTAAGCGCAATTGGTGCGTTAATGTATCTTGCAAACAGCACGCGACCTGATATCGCGTTTGCAGTCAATCTACTCGCAAGATTCAGCTCTTGCCCTACTCAACGACATTGGAAAGGCATAAAGCATGTTTTTCGCTATCTCCAAGGAACAATTGATCTTGGGTTATTTTACCCAAAAGACTCTCGACATGAGTTAATTGGCTATGCCGATGCCGGTTATTTATCAGATCCACACAAAGCCAAATCTCAAACAGGCTATATCTTCACGTGTGGTGGAACTGCTATCTCTTGGAGGTCAATGAAGCAGACTCTAACTGCTACTTCTTCTAATCATGCCGAAATATTAGCAATCCATGAAGCAAGTCGAGAATGTGTTTGGTTGAGGTCAATGACTCAACATATATTGAAGAGTTGTGGTTTAATCATTGAACCACAAATGCCCCCAACAATTTTATTTGAAGATAATTCGGCTTGTGTAGCCCAGTTGAAAGGGGGTTATATCAAAGGAGATAGAACGAAGCATATTTCACCAAAATTCTTCTACACTCATGATCTTCAAAAGAATGGTGAAGTCGATGTGCAACAAATTCGATCAGAAAATAATTTAGCGGATCTATTTACCAAGGCATTGCCGACTGCAACATTCGAGAAGCTCGTGAAGAAAATTGGAATGCGGCGGCTTCGAGATTTAAAATGATGTCCAAATCAGGGGGAGCATCTGATACAAGAATACTGTACTCTTTTTCCTTCACTTGGATTTTTTCCCACTGGGTTTTTTCCAAGTAAGGTTTTAACGAGGCATATTCTTCGTATTGACGACATTCAAGGGGGAGTATTATGCATGTAAACAAAACATGTGAATGTCTAGTGTTCAACATCCATGTTCATGCCTTGATCATAAGGTTAGACATGTGAAAGTCTTGAAATGTATATGCCTTGATTATGAGGTTAGTAAATAGTGAGAGGATAAAAAAGTTTATAAATAGCCTATGTAATGTATTGAGAAGTTAGAAAAATTTTATGCAAGCTTAATACTTGTTTCATTTCATAGCCATAATTATTACACTTTATCCATTTTATTATCCCACCTTTAAACTTCCTTTCTTTCACCATTTAATCCTAATTTCCATTACAATACTTCCACTATAAACACAAGCTAATAAGCCATATACCATTTTATTGTACACATACATAAATAAAGATAGTTATTTCTATAACAATACCACTATTGTGGCACTATATTGTGAGTTGAAGGATAACTGATCACTCACCAAAATTCCCAATAAATACCTTTTATAATCTCTCGTAAATTGGAGATACCGTAATAATAACAAGGTTTACATCAATTACTTATACCTCTTTGTTCTTCATTCTCATTTCTCTTATGTTCTTCACTATTTTTTATACTTAACTCTTGCAATACTATCCTTTTTTTTTATCAGCCTATAAAGCTAGGAAATAAGTAGTAGGGTCCATGCCACACAAATTACAAATGGACAAATAAAAAATAATGGTGGGGAATCAAACCAACCTAAATGTTGAAAGTCGAGAGACTTAGACTACTAGTTCCAGAGCTGTAAACGAGCCGAACCGAACCGAGCTTCAAGTGTTTGAGCTCTGTTCGTTAAGTTTAACGAACGAACACAAACAGAGCCAAAAATCTTAACGAGCCAATTTTCATGTTTGAGCTCTGTTCGTTTAACCTTACGAACGAGCTAATAACGAACGAACACAAGCCTAGTCGAGCTCAGTTAACGAACCATTTATTTTATTAATAAATTTATTTATTTTAGAATTAAATTAGTGTGAAAATGTGATGTATATTGTAATATAATTTATGAGAGAAATGTGAAATTAATAAAAATGAAAAATGGAAAGAACAACTAGATAAAATTTTTATTTTTTATAATATATATTCCATTAAAAAAAAATTCCGAACTGTTCGCGAACTTAACGAACGAACACACAAACCAAATTATGTGTTTGAGCTCGGTTCGTTTAACTTACCGAACGAGCTGTTAACGAACGAACACGTGTCGAAACGAGCTCAGCTCACGAATTATTTGTTCTATTTACAGCTCTAACTAGTTCAAGTCATCATATCACACTCTTTGCAATATTATCAATCACACTTTCAACTATTATCCTATACATAATTAACATCAATTCCTCCTCTACTATATATATACTAGTAATATTTTACAACAAAAGTTCATTTTTAAAAAAAACGAAGATACTCCTATTTTATAAGGAGTATATTGAATTTTTTTTTATATATATAGTGAAAAATTAGCACAACGTAACGCTGTACACTACCTGCTCTTGAAACCCAGAATAATCGGAATCGATAAACTTAACTTAAACATCATAAAGCGTACCTTCTCCATCGTGAAGAATGGCGTCCTCAGTGCCACCCACCGGAAAAACCAAAAGCGGACCGTCACCACCGATCGGAAATAATAAGTCTCTTCGCTCGGTTTCTCATCGGGAATCCAAGAATTTTTTCTCGCCGGCGAACAATCCGCTACAGCTTCATCATCCTTAGGCCAATTCTCCGCCGCCTCCACATCCCACAAAATCCAGTAATTACGACCCGCCATCGGAACATCGTGCGTCACCGATTTCCTCCACGGCGGAGCCCCGGCGTTAGCTCTCAAATACGTTCCTCGGTGTGATTGTAATTTTACCTGGAAACCATCTCGGATCAATCGCCACTCCGCCGCGTCGCCGGCGCCACCGTCTGGTGTTTGGATTACTTTGCGGCCGGTCATGCCGAGCAGGAAAGGATCTCCGGAGGCAGTTAAATAGCGGTTGTAACAGCTTTTCAAGCGGATGACATGGCGATCGGGATCGACGATCTCCACCTGCCACAACGCCTTAAGCGTGACGCCGTTCCAACTCTGCCGCGTGGACTGCCGGTCGGCGCCGGCGATCAGGTACTTGTTTATGTGGCTTTTCAGTTTTACCGCTTTCGTTTCGCTGACGAACTCCATTTAACACATTTGTTTTCTTTTTCTCCTGTTTTCTTTTTCCCTTTTCACCTTTAAACTTTAAAAACTAATTGGTTGATTTAAATAGTGTAGAATCTAAAAAATTGTACGTAGTATTGTACTCCCTCCGTCCCAATATAAGTGGCCCCTTTTTTTGGGCACGTTAACTAATTCATCCATCTAATTTATAATGGTTACATTTGACTTTTAACCATATTTATTATTTAACTTTGACTTAATGTTATCGTGATGATGTAGAAAGACAAAAATAGTCAAGTGTGATCTTGTTGGAATCGTCTAATCGTATAGTTTTAGAATATATATTTTATATAATTTTTATTTATACCCATTTTGAGATATTAATGGTTAAACATATATAGGGACTTTGTGCAGAAAGTACAATTGTCATTATTGTGGGGTTTTTAATCATGTTTATGTTAATCTAATTTACTTAAAAGGGAAAGTGACCACTTTTAATGGGACACCCCAAAAAGGAATAGTGGCCACTTTTAATGGGACGGAGGGAGTAGTACTCAATACTAATATTCATGTGTCGCAAAAAAATACTAATATTCATGGATAAACATTTAATTTATTATATAATTTACATACCATTTATTTTTCAGTTTATAGATTGTTCAAAAAAAAATATTAAATTCACCATCACTTGAGTAAGATTTTAAATTAAAGTGTCAGGCATTAATTGTAAAAATAAATTAAATATATTTTGCCAATTTTATCTACGCATTTCTATTTTATCCCAGTTTTTATTAATTTCATTTATCATTAATTATTTTTTGAAAAATAGGGAGGGCCGGTTTATCCTTAGTTATTTTAAAATATAGTAAATCTTCCCACCAAAACATAATTATTAATGTTGTATCATTATATATTACTCCATCCGTCCTGTTTATTATGTCCCAGTATGACTTTTCACACTGTTCATTGATCAACTTTGATCAAATGTTATCGAAATTATATAAACAAAAAATATAGTCATGTTCGGTCTTGTTAAATTCGTCTAATCGTGTAGTTTTAAGATATATATTTTTTATAATTTTTACTTATTCACATTTGAAAATATTAGCGGTTAAACAAGTGCGTTGGATTGCGTGTTCAAAACTTTTGAGACAAAAATAATAGGACAAATGGAGTATTAAAATGTCCCACATCGGTTATATAAATACCATCCTATTTATATGAACATGAGTCACTTTACTTACTGTCAATTATTTTTGGGTTGGAACTCCAAGTCAATCTTCTTTCTAAATTGGTATCAGAGAGAGTACTTATTTGGATCTCGTTGTTTCCGAGATGAATATCATCTTGATTGGGGCGTTAGAATGTTCCACATCGACTATATGTTGGAATGCCGCCTATGAATAACTCTACCTACTACCAATTGATTTGGGATTGGAACATAAATCTATCTTCTTTCTAATATTATACATGCAATTTAAACTATAGAAATGTTGTATACTAATTTTATATACGAAAATTTTCTTTTCTTTTTTTTTTTAGTACAGTTCTCTCCACAACTAATACTGTATGAAGTATATCTATCAATATTAACATTAGGGCCGAGCAAAAAATCTAATTCGAAATCCGGCTAATTATAACGCAATTTTTAGATCAATTCGATATTTTGCATTTCCGATATTTCGAAATGGCTATGGATATATAATAATAATATTTCAAAATTTTCGGTTACTTGGACATTCGGAATATCTAATTCGACTTGAGTTCATAATTTGCATATAAAGATACTCAATTTCAGAAAAGAATATTTTTAGTATTTCCTATTTTCCTAATCGCTCATCGTTTAGTTCATAATCCAATTTCATTGTATAATCCACATATAAAAATGTAATGCATTCGAGTTGAATAAAATCCAACCAATGCAGATTGCAGCGCCATTGAACATAAATAATAAATACTAGGAATATATCATTGAAACATTTTGACCATGTGTAACATGATGGCCCGGCCACCCAGATTTAGGGCCCGAACCTAGAATTTTAGTTGTTGGGTCCTTCATCAGTCATCACTAGTTTAAGTCGGAAAAAAAAAAAAAAAAAAATCGAATTCAGTGGTGTCTTAGGCCTAATAATTCACTGAAAATTAATTGTTTCGGTGGAAGGAAATGAATTTTGATTTTTTTTAAGCCGAAGCCAGAAAAAAAAACAGTGGGAGCTCATGCCATAAAAATTACATTTTTGATAGTATCTTTCTTTCTTTCTTTCTTTTTTTTTTTTTTTTTTGCAGAACATCGATATCCTATATCTTGATCCAATGAACCATTAAAAATTAAAATTTTAGGAAGAAAATGGATTTTGGCAACTTATTTTTTTTTTTTTTGAAAGAATAAATTTTGATGGAGTCAAGTCTAATAAATCGTTGAAATTTAATTATAAAGAATCTACCGAGTAAAACGGACATCCTTTTTAATTATATTTAATTTACTTACCAAAATAATATTCTATCATGGATAGCATACTTACCATTACTCAAACGCTTAGCAAGCATGCATCCATCCTGCTAAATATATCCAACCCTACCAAAATTGAATAACTTTCCAACTGTGTTCTCAAGTATTTTAGATAAAAAAAAAAAGAAAAAAAAAAGAAAAAAGAAATGACATAGAAGAAGGGGTTGGAATTATATACTACATCCCGTTCCTTAATAATTGTAATATTTTTTAGGGATAATAACTGTTAACCCAATAATTTAGGCCCAACAAATTAGGCCCATTAAGTTTAG
Organism: Hygrophila difformis; assembly: GCA_030278955.1. Taxonomy (NCBI): domain Eukaryota; kingdom Viridiplantae; phylum Streptophyta; class Magnoliopsida; order Lamiales; family Acanthaceae; genus Hygrophila; species Hygrophila difformis. The sequence goes on along the minus strand of JAOANR010000012.1, from coordinate 40,854,226 downwards.
CCCAATAATTCGAGAGGCCAGTCCAATTTAAAATTTATTCGGATGGTGACAAAAGCCGCCGCTTAGTTCAAGGTTTATCCGGATGATGACTAAGTAGTGGTGAGAAGCTGGCAACATAAGAGACTCATGCAAGCATTCAAGACAGGCATCAAAGGATCGGGTAAGAGAAGGTCATGGCGAGGCATTGAAGACTGAGGCGTTGTCTGAGGAAAGAATCATGGAGGGCGTCATCTAAGGAAGAGAGGATCATGGAATTGGCAGCCGTTACGACTCCACTCTTAAGCAAATAGACATGGTGCTCCCCTATAAATAATAGGAGGTAGCATCCATGGGAGGGACATCCACACACACCCAAGAGGACTTCTATATTTTTTACTTCCCGCATTTGTCATTCCTGCAAGTTTATTCCTGTTCTTCCATTCTGCAATTTTTCGTTCTTTTACAGTTTTAATTAAATTATTGTATTTCCCTTCAATCAACCTTGTAAACATCTTCAAAAATATTCAATCCAAAATTCTTGGTTAACAAATCGGCACGCCCGGTGGGACACGATTTAAAGCCATATCCGCTTAGAAGTGTCTATGCGTCTCAGATCTGGAAAAATTGTGAGTGATTTGACAAAGAAATTAGAAGAGATGTCTCTACAAGAAAAGACACCCGTACGAACATGGTCGGAGGACGCTGCTGAGACGGCAAATACCTCCCAACCACAACAGGGGATTATGCAGACCCCTACGGTTTCCGAGCAAATTCGGCTATCGATCACAGAGTCGATGGCCGAGATCATACCGTTGCTCACCAAGCATCTTATGGATGCATTGCGGCCTGCTATGGCCGATCAAATAGAGAAATTATGCAGTTCCATGCACCTTCAACAGGATGGAACCGCTTGTATGAACAACATGGGTGTGCCGCCCAGTCTCCCATGCCCAGGGCCGTCAGGCGGCCGACAAAGGGCCTGGGGAGCCGCACATGGCCAGCCACCATTCCCCGATGCTGGGGTCTGGTCAGTACGCTTCTTTTTCCTTATCAGGCGGCTTACACTGTCACTCCAGCGGCACTCAGCATGCCGAATTCTGGGTACGCGGCACCTGTGCCGATCTACGCAGCACCAGGGTGTTTGATGGCCTCCAGTGCTTCATCAGGCTGTACGATGGCCTCTGGTGGACCTGGCATGGTATCACATCAGGCGGCACCTTCTGTGTCGAACGTTCCAATCACACCTTATGTGGCAGCACCACAGAACCCTGGTTGGATGCCGCCAACGCTAGGGGGGCAGACGCCACAGCTACATGGGGTGGCGGTGACACCTGCCACACCAGCCGCCATGTCTCATGCCACCCCTCCAGCCGCCTTGCCTCCTATGCAGGCACCTTCTGTGTCACCTGATCAACTTGCAGATATGATGAAGCAGCACTTCGGGATCCAATTAAGGCCGATAGAGCGGCCTACTTACAGAAAGCCCTATCCTAACTGGGTGGATACGATGCAGCCCTATCCGAGAGTGTTCAAGATGCCCGAATTTACTATGTTCTCGGGGGACGAAGGCAAGTCCACTGCAGAGCATGTGGGCAGATTCACTGCACAATGCGGTGAGATGGCGGCCAATGATTGGCTGAAGCTGAGGCTGTTCAGTACATCCCTTACTGGACATGCCTTCGTTTGGTATGCATCTTTGCGGCCTAATTCAATTCAGAGTTGGGCTGATTTGGAGAGAGCCTTTCACGACAGGTTCTACACTCCTTTGACACGTGTCAGTTTAGCAGAGTTAACTAATGCTAAACAATTTGCCGATGAAGCGACGAGCACATTTATCAATAGACTACAGCGGCTTAAGGGCCGATGCGCAATTGCGGTCCCTGATAGAGAGATCGGCAGTATTGCAGTAGCGAATATGTTGCCAAAATTGAAAGAGCATTTAATTGTGCAGGATTGCACTGATCTTGCCCAGTTGGCCGAGAGAGCAGCCCGCTTGGAAAAGTTCCTTGAGGAACAAGATGAGAAGCGTCGACCTACATACGGGTTTACTTTCAATGAATTGAAACCCAGTAAAAATGAAGACGAACCAAAGGTGATGGCCAACGGAGTAACCCTGTATGGAAACAACCCTAGATAGTTGCCCTAACACGCTATCAACAGCGGCCTTGGAGGCTGAGTAGTTGGTGGCTGAGTAGCGGCGTCATGACGATGGCGGCCGAGACAGGGCACAGACGACTGAAGGCG